>JBBPBX010021776.1:8662-42047 GCA_038048925.1 Garcialebias charrua | reverse complement strand
ATATATATATATATATATATATATATATATATATATATGTATATATATATATATATATATATATATATATATATATATATATATATATATATATATACAGGGAACCCCCGACCTACGACTCCACCGACCTGCGAACCACGGGACCTACGAACGAGCCAAAGTAGAAGAATACCATCGACGTACGGCAGAAAAAACGTGACCTACGAACGAGCCCCATTACAAGTATATAATCGAGCTACGGCGTAACTGCGTCACACACGGCAATCGGCGAGGTGGGGGAGGGGATTGCCCCTTGGCTGTTGTTAGTTGGGCATGACAGTGGAAAAGTAAATGCTCCCAACATTCATTGTTGAGCAAGATGCAGGTTTGATCATGAGAAAAACATCTGTCTACCTACACTTCAGTCAAAGTAAGACAATTTTGTTTCATTTTTCTGCTGCTTCTAGCTTTTTCTGAGTTCATGGACTTCTTTCTCATGCACATGGACACTCATCAACGCACTGGTTGCACTGCTGCTGTTCTGATGTTAAAAGCTGCACTTTGAGAAGTGTTCATGTGTGATTGTTGACATCATTTTGCTGATGTGATTTCCAGCTGATTTGCTGCTGTTCTGATGTTAAAAGCTGCACTTTGAGAAGTGTTCATGTGTGATTGTTGACATCATTTTGCTGATGTGATTTCCAGCTGATTTCCTGCAGTTCTGATGTGAAGTTACTGATGTACAGTTACTGTGTGTGTTTATGGATGCATGTGTGGTGTAATGGTTTAGATAAGTGTTTGTAAATAAAGTTCTGTGCATGTTTATGGGCCAGTATGTCAGTCTCATGCTGTTAAATGTGTGCGCGGCGCACCGTTAGCGGTATTTCCGCGACCTACGAACAGAATAACGACCTACGAACGGGACGCAATTTTCACCCCCTACCTACGACCGGATCGAGCTGCGAACGGTTCTTAGGTCCCGAACTCGTTCGTAGGTCGGGGGTTCCCTGTATATATATATATATATATATATATATATATATATATATATATATATTAGGGGTGTAACGGTACGCTAAAATCACATTTCGGTTCGGTTCAACTACAAGGAGAGCTCGGTTCGGTTTATTTTCGGGTTTTTTCGGTACAAATTTTTTTTTTTACAAAATAAAGACTTACAAAATGTTTATTTTGAAAATGTGCCAAAAATATGTTTGTATTGTATTGTAGTAATAAATAAAAGTGACCCATTTGGATGACCAACAACACCACCAGCCTGATCAAGAAAGGTCATCAGAGACTCTACTTCCTCAGACGGCTGAGACGAGCTGGTCTGAGCAGCCCAGTTCTCACCTCCTTCTACAGGTGTGCAGTGGAGAGCGTCCTGTGCTCCAGCATCAACGTGTGGCATGGAGGCTGCACAGTTGAAGAGAGGAAAGCTCTACAGAGAGTGGTGAAGGCTGCACAGAGGTCTGTCGGAGTCAGTCTCCCCACCATCACAGACATTTACACCTCCAGATGCAGGAAAAGAGCCACCTGCATCATGAAAGACCTCACTCACCCAGCACACTCACTCTTTGCCCCACTCCCCTCAGGACGGAGGTTGAGGAGCATCAAATGTAGAACCACTAGACTGAGGAACAGCTTCTACCCTGAGGCTGTTAGACTCATGAATGAATAAATAAAAATAAAATAAAAATAAACACTGCAAAATATCACATCATGCTGATGCTGATCTGTTTTCTTGTTGCTGTGTTCATCTGTGACCATCTGCTCATACAGACTCATGTTCGTGCTGCTGTTTATAATGATGTTTTTCCACTATATTAGGGCTTAGTGTATTACTAGTTGATGTTTTTCTTAGTTAATTCTAGATGTTATTACTGTTTTTCTCTTGCATTTGTTGTTGGATGTAACTGGGACCCCGTGTACATAATCTCGTTTTCATCACATGTACCACATGCGGTGCAAATGACAATAAAGACTCTCTGACTCTGACTCTGATTTTAAATAAACAGCACTCTACAATAAATAAACTATACTAACAATAATAAAAATCTTAATAAATACAATAACAGTCAGAACAATAAGCAGCAACAGACTGTTTACAATCTAACTAATCAAGTTTTTGTCCAGTAGCAGCAGTGTGGCTGTATTTTTCCTCATTACTGTACTCACAACTTCTTCTTGGTGGGACAGGTGTGGGAACAGTTCAGAGTTCAGTTCAGTCATCACTTAGCTGCAGGTGGATTTACCTCTGTCACAGACTGGAAATAAAAAACAAAAGAGATTAAAAAAAACAAGTTAATAAGATTATGATTTAAAAAAAGATTATTTAGATAATAATAAAACAATACCTCTTGAACAATTGAATCTCTCACTCTTCATCATGGCAGGCAGGGCTTTAATCTGGTCCAGGGCTTGTTGTTGACAACATCAGTTAGTTTTTTCATAAAGAGCTGAACTTTTTGAAGTGTTGACGTGATGAATGTCTCATAGCGACGCTCAGTAACTTTAAACCCTGCGCATATAACAACGTTCAGACAGATTCAGAGATTTAAAAACTCACAGCTTGTGTTATTGCTCTGGACCGCTCTGATTACCTGATGAAGGAGTTTTAATGCAGCTGTTGTTCACGTTCGGATGAAGTTTTAATACAGCTCTTCATTCACGTTCGGATGAAGGAGTTTTAATACAGCTGCTGTTCACGTTCAGATGACAGTTTCCAGCGCGTTCACGTGACGTGTTGCTGCTGCGTCACGCACTCAGCTGCTGCAGTCTTCATGAAGTCCACACAAGCTGCGCGTGCGCTCATCTTTTGAAGAAAGCTATCCACAATATTCCTACGCCCCATGATGCCTTGCGCGAATTATGGGAACGACTTCCGCCTGAAGTGAGAGCAGCAGTTAAAGCCCAGTCTACTGGCTGTATTTTTCACTTTTGTTTTTTTGTTTTGTTTATTTCTAATTAATTGCAACGGTTACTTCGTGTTGGGTTAGTGGGTGTTGCTGTCGGGTAGACGTTTGTTCAAAGTGCAGTTTTCACTTCATCCCAAAAATAAGTAAACGTGAAGGATTTATCTCCATCGGAGGAGCTGACAGCTGCACCTCCTCTGCCTGATCTGCTCCCGAAGACGTCGTGTTCAGATCACGTTTTCTCCGGTAAACAAAATATTCTACATAAATCATTTTGTGAAACAATTTCAGAACAATGTGAGAGTATAATTTTCTCTGTGTTGGAGCTGTTGTTGTTTTTTCTTCATGATTTAGCATTGTCTACTAGCTGTGGTTAGCTTAGCATGTAGCGTTAGCATCTGTTAAAGTATTTACTAAACAAATCTGTGGATAAATAATATAACTACATGTGTGTGTAATACATTTACATATGCTGTGTGTATGTGTATACTGTATGCACACTATATATACAGTATATACATACATACTGCACATACATACTGTACTGTAGTACTGTTTTGATTGTAGGTCCCTGTTACTCTCATGTGAATAAAGCAGTGGGATGCTGTTTGTACAGAAAATATTCCATAACACAAGCTCATCTTTTGGTTATTACTACATTTGTTCTATTGAAATATTTATTTTTTCAGGAAGGCCTGCACACAAGTCACAGACTGGTCTCCCACGCTGAAGTTGACAGACACACTTACTCTGAGACGCAGGAGCAGAAGAACAAGTAATGACACAAGCACCTGGCACAATAATTCAAAAATATTAAAGTAAATCTAAGATAAAATTACTGAAATCAATATAAAATTGAACATTACAGTATATCTTTGTGAATGAGTAAAAAATGTAGGAGCAACTGTATTTATTCTTTCTACTTTGAGTAGCAAACTTGGTCTTATTTTAGACTTTGTGATGCAAACATGACAGTTTTATTCTTTTTTTTTTTAAGGTACAGACGAGTGAAGGGCCGAGTTCCATCGTCTTGGATTCCGGAGGGGTTTGCTGCTTGCGCCAGTCGTCCAGTGGTCGTCCAGTGGTCGTCCAGTGGTCCCACATGATGAGGAATCTGTTCCAGTTTGTTTAAAATCAGAAACTGCCCATCATTTCTTGTTGAAGAGTGTATTTGACCTGGTATTTATTCTGGTATTTATTCTGCAGCCAATCATTTTCATTAAAAGACATCAAATCACCCACAGTTCTCATATTGTATTCAGTTTCAAATGTTTTTAGTTTATTCATTCATTCATTCAACCTTTATTTATACAGGCTTGCCTCGTTGAGCCACGGGGACTCATTTACAAGAGGGACCTGTCTCACTCACACCCAGAGTCAATTTAGAGTTAACAATCAGCCTAAAATTTATAATTATAGCTTTTATTCTTATCAATCTCCTCCTGGAGGAGGAACCACAGCAACATGCATGTTTTTAAGTTTTGTACTTGTCAATAAAAAACTAAACTGGTAAGTTGCCAAAAAAACAATCACATCTAGTGTTTTTATTTGCAGTAGAACTTCTCATTAGACATTAAACAATGTATCTTATTGAAATAAAGAAGGTGAAACACAGCAACACCAAATGCACTTCAAACGCAGATTTATTTATAGAAATTATATTTTCACTCATTTGTTGCTGTGGTACATAACTGCACACAAACTTCTGGACCAACTGGAGCGTCATCCATCTCCTGGACCAACTGGAGCTTCATCCATCTCCTGGACCAACTGGAGCTTCATCCATCCCTGGACCAACTGGAGTGTCATCCATCCCTGGACCAACTGGAGCTTCATCCATCCCTGGACCAACTGGAGCTTCATCCATCTCCTGGACCAACTGGAGCTTCATCCATCCCTGGACCAACTGGAGTGTCATCCATCCCTGGACCAACTGGAGCTTCATCCATCCATCCCTGGACCAACTGGAGCATCATCCACCATCCCTGGAACTCACCTTATGCAGAAATATAACAGAAAGGAGGAAAAGAAAAGTACAGTATACAAACATTAGGGTTCATTTATGAACACACACAAACACACCTAGATTATATATAAAAGAAACCCACGCACACACACACACACACCTATATTATATATATATATAAATAAACACAACAGACACCTATATTATATATACAGTATAAATAAATATACACAGACAGCATACATACAGTATATAGGTGCGTGTGTTTATTTGCCAGTTATGCACGAAAATATTAGTATCATTTAATCACTGACTACATAAAATCATTAAACTAAAAGCTGTCTCTTAAATCATACCTGGTGTTCTCGATCCTCTGGAGGATACAGAGTCTTTTTTCAGGTGGTTTCTCGTAGCCCAGCCACAAAGAAGGATGCAGGTTTTTGTTTTCGGAGCATGTTCAACACACACTAGTTGCAGCCACAAATTCAGCTTCGTCTGATTATTCTTACAGCCACGAACAGCGCAACAGGTACCAGAGCTCCACAAGACATCTTCATGACAATTTTAGCTCAAAATAACAGAAAACAGAACTTTAACAGAACTTCTACGATGCGCACAGATAAACAAGTAAACAACGAGGAGCCAATGCAGAAATTCTACTTCCGGGGTCAAAACGGAAGTAAGTCCCATAATCGCAAATACAGTGCCACCTTCAGGAATATTGTGGATAAGTTACAAAGGTCTAGCTAAAGGCTAACTAGAAACTAAAAGTAGAAGATTGGTAACTAGAAGCCAAATATAGCAAAATGCTTGCTAAATGTATCACACTAGCTAAAACCCTTTTAAACCGAAGGAATCGTCGGCGATACGTTTTCACAAGCTATTTTTACATTGCCGTAACTCTGCAACCGTTTGCGCTATCAGAAAAATTTAAACGGTGTTTGAAAGAAAAAAGAGTGCGCTTTTAGGCTGTTTTTGCTGGTATTACGGTAATCACTCTCCTTCGGCTGCAGCAGGTGTACTTGGAGCGCTGGGGAAAGCGAGGCTTTTGTCTTCAGCAGAACGGAATGCAGCGTGAGCAGGCAAACATGAACAGCAGAGCAGAGATTCAGCAGAAACTATGTCAAACTAATGTTTTTCAAGGAATAAAAAGACAATAAGGAGATTCCTAGATGATTTGGAGAAGTTTCTTTTTGTTCTTCTGAAGAAAAAGCTGAAAAAACATTTGATCTAATAACTTTTTGAATTTTATTTCTGAATGAATGAGGCTCGCTTGTTACTTGTGGATAATAGTTTTTACTGGGTACACATAATAGGATGTATTTATAGTTTTATTTTATATTTTATGTTGTTTTTAGAATAGTTTATCAAGTCTATAAGATATTATAATCATCAGTTTGTACTTTGTCTGTGTAGAAGTGCACTATATATTTCTGGGTGGAGTTTGCATGTTCTCCCCGTGCATGCGTGGGTTTCCTCCGGGTACTCCGGTTTCCTCCCACAGACCAAAAAACATGCTTGTTAGGCTGATTGGTGACTCTAAATTGACCCTAGGTGTGGAGAGTGGATGGTTGTTTGGTGTGAGTGAGACAGGTCCCTCTTGTAAATGAGTCCCCGTGACTCAACGAGGCTAGCCTGTATAAATAAAGGTTGAATGAATGAATGAATGAATATATGAAAGTCTCAATACAACAGCACCACACACCACATTGCTGTGACCAACTCATTCGTGATACACAAGGACCAGTGTGTCACTATGAGAAGTAAGATGATGACCAGAGATTCCAGGAAGAGCTGGCAGCACACCTCCTAGGTGTTCCTCTTCGAAATGAGCCACAAAAAGGAACCTGTAGACCATCTCCAGCCCCATGCAGCAACGATCAGGCAATGTGTCTCAGAGAGCAAGCATGGGAAGGCGGCGCTGCAAGCACTGAATAAGAAAAGCACAGCCTGGAGGTGTGAGGCCTGTGATGTGGGCTTGTGCCTCAGCTGGAGAGAAACTGCTTCAGGGAATACAAACAAAGGCTCAGGACAATAATAAGAAATGGGGGAGGGGAAAAATCGCCTGTAAATAGTTAGAATTGTTAGTCTGTTTCTTGTTTGTAAAAATATGTGGGAATAAAAAAAACATTGTAAATGTGTTCTATAGTGTTGAAATTGTTAATTTGTGATGCAAAATCTGTACTTCATGTTCAAATGCAGATTTTTATTTGCATAAAATCACTAAAATATATTTTCGTTTTTTGTTTTTTAGTGATATTAAACAGTTTTAATAGTGGTTTAGTATCAAGTATAATGTAAAACAATGCCAGATATTGAAAGTTCTACATATTCTGGAAAAATGTGCTGAAGCACTGGGCCATAGGACATTTTCTTCCTATTTTCTAGTGAAAAACAAGTAAAAAATGCCAGGCGGAAATTTGAGACTTAGGTGTAAAAGGGTTAAAGCAGCTGTTACGGTTCAAAAGTTGAAGGAAGCTCTGAAACGAATGTGCACGTTATTGCAGGTTTATTGTACATATAAGGAGAAATTTTGCAGCTGCAACAGACCTCACTCCAATCACAAAGTCCACACACACGTCTTCAAAAGCTGGGCTACGTTATATACCCCCGGATGTCGTCATCGCCTCGTGGACCCTGGAACCGCCTTGGAACTGCCTCGGGACCGCCCTGGGACCACCTACACTACCACGTAGCCAGCTTTTCTACCAATAAACTATCAGCTAGATGTAAACAAAGTGTCGGGGCTGTTGATTGGTGCAGGCGTGTAACTGAAAAACTCTTCCCTATTGAAAATAAAGCCCGGAAGAAAAGGTTCCACCTTGTATCACAATTCACATTATATGGCGGAATTTAAGTGAACACAAATCATAGAACATAATATGTGGAATACTGATAGAAATATATTTCACAGCAAAAAGCTATAGCTAATCGTTCAATGTAGAAATAGCTAAATAAAAAATAAAAGTGGGATAATGTAACCTGAATACAGCAAAATGCTAATTGAAAAGTACCAAAAGTCTAGGTTGAAGCAGTGGAAATGTAGCTAAAAGCTATAAGTTGCAAAAAGCTAGTGTAAAATAGCAAAAGGCTAGCTTGAAACTGAAAGTATCAGAACTAAATGCAGCATAAGAAGGTATAATTTAATGTACTCTGATGCAGATGTTAAAGACTAAATGTTTGTGAAGGAATTAAAGAGATCTTAGTGAACTTGTAAAGATATTTGGAAAAAAATAATTAAAAGTTAAATATTTTAAAAAGTTTAGAAAGTCATCTCCTGAATCAGCTGAACAACTTGATTTATGAAGGACTTTTAAAAAAGCAGTCTGCAGAGGAAACAGGAGGAGAGGAAGAGACTCTGCAGCTGAACAGCTCCAGATGTTTGAGGCTGTTTACGAACATGAACTGCACTTCCTGTTTCATCTCATGACACTCAGCTGGAGTCTGCAGCTCTGCAGCACGAGAGGAACTCTGACGAGGTTTCATCTCTGTGTGCAAACATGATCTGGTCTGAAAGAGGTCACCTGATGCTCAGCTGACTCTGCAACAGGAAACTGTTAAAACGAGGAGTGGAGTTAATAATAATAATAATAATGAATTCCATTTATAATGCACTTTTCATTAATAAAAATCTCAAAGTGCTACAAAGTGTAACAAAGCAAAGATTAAAATAAAACAAGTGATAAAATCAAATAAAATCAATAATAATATCGACTAAGATCAAAGATAAAATCAGTTCCTCAGGTCCTCAACATCGACTGTAGAAGATGTGTGGACGTTGACAAGAAAAACTAATGCATCTGTCCAGAGAGGAAATCTTCTTCTTCTTCTTCTTTCAGCTTTTCCCTCTTCAGGGGTCTGCACAGCGAGTCATCCTCCTCCACCTCACTCTGTCCTCTGTGTCCTCTGTCCTCACTCCAACTACCTCCATGTCCTCTCTAACTGCATCCATATATCTCCTCTTTGTCTTTTTCCTGGCTGCTTCATCTTCTACCAATACCACTGTCCCTCCTCTGGACATGTCCAAACCACTGTCCCTCCTCTGGACATGTCCAAACCATCTCAGTGTGTCCTCCCTAACTTTATCTCCCAGTTGTTCAACATGTGCTGTACCTCTGATGATCTCATTCCTGATCTTATCCATCCTTGTCACTCCTAAGGAGAACCTCAACATCTTCATTTCTGACACTTCCAGTTCTGTCTCCTGTCTTTTTGTCCATGTCTCTGTCTCCAGACCATACAACATAGCTGGTCTCACCACTGTCTTGTAAACTTTTCCTTTGACCTTTGCTGACACCTTTTTGTCACAAATCACTCCTGAAACTTTTCTCCATCCACTCCATCCTGCCTGGACTCTCTTCTTCACCTCTTTACCACTTCCTCATTTTCCTGGACAGAGGACATGACGTCCTTGAAGTCCTGCACTGATGTTCTTGACACAGATCATGTCATCAGTTCCTGATCTCATCTGTTGGACTATCCATCACAAGATTCAACTTCTGGAATTGATTTCCCAAAGTCCTGCCCTCAACTAGATTTGAAACGAGTGGACTATGACAAAAAGTCCAGTGAGGAAAACACCCAGTTTCAATGAAGTCTACAAATTATTCCACATATTGGTCAGATATTTACAGGAATTCTTCCAGAAACTTGTTGGATGCATAAAACCTGAGGTTCAGCTTGAACTCGCTGAGGGACGTTTAATCAACAATGGTTGTGTTTTATGAATATACAGTATTTGAGTTTGAGTTAAAAATACAAATTGTACACAATAAATTAAATAATTAATTAATGATGCAAAACTATTCCACTTAAAAAAATTTTTTTTTAAATAAATAAATAAATAATTCAAATTAACCAAAAAAAAAAAAGCCTGAAATTAATCAGAACTTCATGCCCATGATAAGTGGATGGAAACATCTGGCTGCAGCTGTCTGAACAAAATTATTTTTATGCTCTTTGAACAATTTCACTTCAAATCCTCCAGAAGGTTCAGGCTCTTTTAAAAACTGCTTCAGAATTCTTGATCACACTTTTGTCTTTTGTCATTTTGCCTTTTTGTGTCTTCAAACACATCTTTTTAGTCTCCCTTTGTGCACTTTTAGTCTTTATTTATTTTTATTTAATATTTTAAAGTCATCTTGTGCATTATTTTAATCTGTATGCATTCTTCTTGTCTTTTTAAGTCCAAGTTATTTCTGTTTGTCTCTTTGTTCTTTTTGTTTACTTGTTTTGTGTCCTTATGCTTTTTCATTTATGTCTGTCCTAGTGCTTCTTCTTCCTCTTTTTTATATTTCAACTAATAATGAAAGTTCAGCTATGAATTAACTCATATTCAACTTTTTCTTTTAGTAATTTTAGCACAGTCATTCAGCACTCTTTTTTTTTCTAGTTTGAACAATGTAATTTTAAACAACATTTACAAAAAATTAATAAACATTTTAGAAGCACTTACCAGAAGAACATGGATGTCTCTTTCCTGTGGTTAAAAAAAGGCAAACAATCCTTTTTTTTTCCCTCTTCCACATGTTTTCCCCTCCCTCTTCTATCCATATGTGACTCATTAACTTGACTTCTTGTTGTCATTTCTCCAGACAGGATCTTTTTCTTCTGTTTTGCTGTAGAATTCAGTTCTGCCTCAATGTACGAACGACAGTTTTACAGCTGGACGCTGTGACAGATAAGAGTTATTCTTAGCAGCAGATAAATGAATCTAAAGTTTACATTCTGTGTAAAGAGCTGTTAAAATGTATGGCTCTGTTGCAAACTAAAGAATGGCGTAGAGACTACATTTCCCAAAGTTCCTGTAGAGCACTGCTGTAGTGAAGGACAACCAAAAGTATCCCTGGGTAAGCATATGACAAGGACTTCTTCTCAATGTGATTTTTAGCAGTTCCGTTAGCCAAGAATTGTCTTGCTATTTTTTTTTAATCACCTGCAGCTAAAATATGAAGACAAGGACGTGTGCATAACATGCCTGTCTGTTAACAAAATATCACACAATGGACGTACTTTAATGAAACTCAGAATGTACGCTTTGGACGTACATCTACAAGTGAAAAACTTTTGAAGCTAACGCCTTTCAAGATGGTCTTCACAGTTAACTCCCATCTAAAACACATACATGGCTACAACTCAGTTAATTCTACACATATTGATCTAAATTAGGAATGGTAGTAGCTGAGACTGATCTCCAACACCTGCTTTGAGTCTCATCAGCTCTTTGTTTTTATAATGTTGACATTGACATTGGAGTCTACTCTGTTTCTTTGCAAGCTATCTCATGAACCACTGGACTGATCTTATGTAAACTTTTAGAAAATAATCATAGTACTGTATGTACCTCTACAACTGATCAACTTTCAAAGTCAACCAAATAATCACTGCAGCCAATGGACCTTGGAAAATAAAAAAATGGGCATAACTCAATGAATTTTACAAACATTTTTACAAATATTTATCCACAATTTGTGTAATTCTTTATGCAGATTCAAAGGGCTTCTTGCTTCATTAGATTTTTTGCTTAAAATGTTAGTGTTAGCATTAACTTTAAGTCAGCCAGTTGTTGTTTTTTTGTTTGTTTTTGTGCAAAATTGGAGATGAACAAAGCGACATATTTTAATGAAACTCTCAGAAAGTAGGTACTGGATGTACAGAGTCATTTTAAAATGGGTACCAGCCATCAGACCTAGTTTGGACACATACAGGCCCATGATAAAATATCTATTCCTGCAGTAACGGTGAACAGTATTTTTCTTAATGGAACTAACAAAGAGGAAATTATGAAAATGGTAAAAAAAATCTCTCAGACAAGAGATCAAAAGACTGGGTGGACATGGATATGATGTTTGTAAAAGAAATAATGAGTTATGTTATTGAACCGTTTACATATATATGCAATTTATCTTTTTCAACAGGAATATTTCCAGATAACATGAAAGTAGCAAAGGTAATTCCTCTTTTTAAAAATGGTGATAAATGTGTATTCAATAATTATAGGCCAATATCCTTGTTACCACAGTTCTCAAAAATTCTAGAAAAACTATTTGTGACCAGATTGGATCAATTTATTGATAAACAAAATATTTTAAGTAGCAGTCAGTATGGGTTTAGAGGAAAAAAACTCTACATCAATGGCTCTCATGGATTTAATGGAACAAATAACTAATGCTGTCGATCATAAACAGTACTGTGTTAGTGTTTTTGTTGATCTAAAAAAAGCATTTGATACCATTGACCACACCATTCTCCTTGAAAAACTAAATAAATATGGTATTAGAGGACCAGCATTACAGTGGGTATCTAGCTATTTGAAAGATAGGAAACAGTTTGTGCAAATAAATGATGTTAGATCTGACCTCCGTGATATCACTTGTGGAGTTCCTCAGGGTTCTGTGCTTGGACCAAAGTTATTTATTTTATATGTGAATGACTTGGTAAATGTGTCAGGACTACTTAAATGTGTTCTTTTTGCCGATGACACCACATTTTTCTGTTCGGGTAAAGACATAAAACAGATTTTGGATATGATGAAAACAGAATTTATAAAAATACAAACTTGGTTTAAATTAAACAAATTATCTTTGAATTTAGATAAAACTAATTACATGATATTCAGTAACAAAAAGAGAATTGTTGATGACGATCCATTTGAAATTGAAGATGTTGTGATCTGTAAAGTGAGTGAAGTGAAGTTTCTGGGTGTTATCATTGATGACAAACTGACATGGAAACATCATGTAAATTCCATTAAAACAAAAATAGCTAGATCAATTGCAGTACTGTATAAAGTCAGGGATTTTTTAATTGATAAAGCTCTGCATATGTTGTATAACACAATCATTGCTCCACATTTAATCTATTGTATTGAGGTTTGGGGAAAAGCGTGCAAAACTATTACAAAGCCTGTTTTTATTTTACAAAAGAGAGCTGTAAGAGTAATCACCAGAAAACATTTCAGTCACCCATCAAACACCTTGTTTCTTCAGCTAAATTTATTGAAATTCCAGGAATTGGTAGAATATAGTATTTTATCAGTTATGTATAGGGCTCATAATAACACATTACCTTTAAATATCCAAAGAAATTTTATAAAAAGACAAAGTTATTACAATCTCAAAGGGACAGAGATATTCATCAAACCACAATTCAGAACCAGCTTAAAGGGACGGTCTACCTCAATTCAGGGAGTTCGATTGTGGAATGCTCTGGAGAGTGATGTTAAAAATGCAAAATCAATGTATACATTTAAGAAAAAGGTCAAAAAGGACTTGCTCAAAAACTATATATGATGTAACTTAGTGTGTTTGTGTATTACACTTATGTTGACTGATGATGTAGCTTAGTGTGTTTGTGTATTACACTTATGTTGTACTTATGATGTAGCTTAGTGTGTTGTGTATTACAGTTAGAAAAATTAAGTAGAATTATTCATTTTGTGATGTAGTTTGTGTATTACAGTTAGTAAAATTAAGTAGAATTATTCATTTTGTGATGTACCGGTAGCTTGAAGGTTAACATTGGTTGAACAAATTGTGAAATAAGGGGCAGATATAATAAGATTTAATCTTCTTTCTGCTCCTTTCATTTTACCCTACTTGTGTTCTTGTATCTGATGAAACTGTCTTGTATTGTTCTTTTAAAATGAATGAATAAGCATCAAATCAAATCAAATCAAACTGGAGCTCAGTGAAACATCATGGTTGGCCATCCAGTTTTCTCCTTCCTCTCTTGATTGATGTGGCCGCTTGTAAACACTAGTACAGTAGTAGTTTGTTGTTCAGTAAAAGTAGTTTGTTCTTCAGTAAAAGCACGTTGAGGTCCAGCAGCATGGATGAAAACACTTCCAAGCTGCTGGTGAAGCTCGCTCAGGACGGCCGGCTGAGCTGTTTGCAGGAGCAGATCAGATCCTCTCAGTTTTTTTTTTTTTTATTCATTCAACCTTTATTTAGTCAGGTAAATCTTTTGAACCTCATGGGCTCATTTACGAAAGCGACCTGCTAAAACTAAAGAACAATGAACAGTAATGGTAGAATTTCCTTAAACAATAAACAATCAAACAATAAACAATAGAAAACAAAAGAGAGAGAAAAAAAAAATATATATATAATATATATACATATATATATATATATATATATATATATATATACATATATATATATATATATATATACACATATATATATATATACATATATACACATACATACACACACATACACACATACATATATATATATATATATATATAATATATATATATATATATATATATATACATATACATATATATACATATATATACATATATATATATATATATATATATATACATACATACACACTCCTCCTTTTAACAAAGTAGCAAAAAACTAGCAAAAAACTAGCAAAACAGGTAGACGTATAAAATCAAAGACAGGAACAAATCTGCATTGGTTTTTGCCAGGATTCCAACAGATTCTGAAAACCATATAGAGAAGTCAAGGTCGAGAGCTTCAGATCTTTTTGTAAGATATTCCATGAAGCAGGAGCGGAGTAGGAGAAGGCCCTTTTTCCAAGTTCAGTCCTCACTGACGGAACACTGCAGGTAATCATGTCCTGAGAGCGCACGCTGTAGCTGCACTCACGCAAAGACATGTAGGAGGAGATGTATGAGGGCAGCAGACCAAGAAGTGATTTGAAGATGAAAATGTACCAGTGGAAGAGTCTGCGTGAGGTTAATGATGTCCAATTAACCAGTGAATACAGGGTGCAGTGGTGGGTACGATAATCACAACCAGTTATGAATCTTAGTGCACCATGATAGACAACATCCAACATCCGCAGGGTGCTTGTAGGAGCATTCATGTAGAGAATGTCACCGTAATCAATGGAGGGAAGGAAAGTCACAGACACAAGGCGTTTCCTAACATTCAGTGATAGACATGATCTGTTTCTGAAAAAGAAACCCAGTTTAACTTTCAGTTTCTTCACTAGGTTTTCCACGTGGAGTTTAAAAGAGAGATGTGAATCGATCAGGATACCCAGATATTTATAGGAATCAACAAACTCGATAGGTACACCATTTGAAGATAAAATCAGAGGAGGATCTGCTGGAACCGCCTTCCTATTTGAAAAAAACATCCCTTTTGTTTTATCAGCATTTAGGACAAGTTTGAGACGGAACAAATCTGACTGGATGATGTCAAAAGCGGATTGCAGTAACTGGAAAGCCTTAGCTACTGTTTTAGCTCGGCAATAAACAACTGTATCATCAGCATAGAAATGTAAGGATGCATCAGGGATGCAGTGACCTACATTAGCTATGTAGATTGTAAAGAGAGTGGGTCCTAAAACTGAGCCTTGTGGTACACCATTTTTAACTGTTAAATAGCTGGAAAAAGTACCGTTATGTTGAACACATTGCCTCCGATTGGAAAGATAGTTAGAAAACCAACCGATGGTGTGATCAGAGAAACCGATTTCTGAGAGCTTATGACACAGGATGTTATGATCCACAGTGTCAAAAGCTTTAGACAGGTCTAAGAAAAGTGCAGCACAATAGTCCTTAGCATCCAATGCTTCAACAACATCATTCAGAACCTTCAGAGAAGCAGTTGTTGTGCTGTGTTTTTTCCTGAAACCAGATTGATGAAGAGGTAAGATGTTAAATGAGTCCAGATAGTTTTTGATCTGAGAGTTTATCAGTTTTTCTAGAACCTTGGCTAAGATGCAGAGTTTAGAGATCGGTCGATAATTGTTCAATGAGGTGGGGTCACCTCCCTTCAGCAAAGGAAGAACAAAGGCTGTTTTCCAAGCATCCGGAATGGTGTTTTGGCTTATGGACAGATTAAAGATGTGGGTCACAGGGACTGTGATGATATGAGCAGCCAGCCTTAAGAAGTAAGGTGGAAGTTCATCTGGACCTGCAGATTTTTTAGGATCAAGATCATTTAACAGTTTATTTACCTCACTGACTGAGAACGGAGAAAAAGAGAAGGTGTGATTAACAGATGGTTGACTTGTAGGAGGGATTTGATTTGTAGAAGTTTGATTATTAGATAAAGTGGCTGATTTTCCGTTTGTAACTGTGTCAAATAATGAACTAGAAGCAACAAAATGTTTATTGAAACAGTTCAGGATCTCGTGCTTATTTGACACAGGAACAGAGTCAACAAGAAATTGTGATGGGAGGTCAGATGATGATTGGGGGGTGCCTGAGAGAGATTTGATGGTTTTCCAGAATTTTTTAGGATCGTTTAGATTTTTGGAGGTCTGAGATAAGAAGTAGTTACGTTTTGCGGCTTTGATGGCAGTTGTACATTTATTCCTTAGCTGCCTAAATTTCAACCAATCAGTGTCTGAGTGTGATTTTCTCGCTGCGGCCCAAAGATGATCTCTCCAATGCAGGAGATCAGCTAGTTCAGGAGTAAACCAGTAAACCAGTAACCAGTAAAGTTTGTCAGCAGTAAACATGTCGGCCGCTCGGGGGACACTCTGCTGCACTACGCTGCCAGACACGGGCACGTGCACGTCGTGGACTACTTGGTAAAGCAACATGGCGCGGATGTGGAAGTTTGTAATAATGATTATAAAAGGCCGCTGCACGAAGCTGCGTCCATGGGCCACACGGAGTGTGTGAGCTATCTGCTCCGGGAGGGAGCCCAGGTGGACAGCCTGAAGAGGGCGGACTGGTGAGTGTCTACTTTCGCTTTAAAACGTGACGGTGACGCGCTCGTTCCCAGGTCCCTTCGATAGCTCAGTTGGTAGAGCGGAGGACTGTAGAGGCTTGTGGCTGAAATCCTTAGGTCGCTGGTTCGAATCCGGCTCGAAGGAGACACTTTTTTTTTAAAATTACCGACAAAATTTTATTTATTTATTATTCAGCTGTTAATTTAAATCTCTGCCAAAAGCCACCACAAGATTTCAGGTTTTATACACTAATAAACTGAATTTAATTGAATTACTGTATACAGTACACTGTGTAGGCCTAGGTTATTAAAAAAAAAAAATCAGTGGTGTGCACTAAATAAATACAGAGGCTAGAACATCTGTGCTGAGTATGCACAGGAGCAGTGGTGTAGTCGATACGGGGCATACAGAGTACTGTATAACCACAAGAAAAGCTTGAGAATTTCAGTATAACCACTTAAAAATGACACATAACATATCATTAGGCATGCATGCGTCATTGATATGTTAAATGACAGTTAAAGGTTCAGTCTGCAGTTTCTGTAGAACATCAGCACTTAGAAAAAATTTCAACAAGCAAAGCATTCTGATCCCTCCCCCTCAGAGCCATATATGGCTCTGCCCCCTTGTGGTCTGTTAAAATTCAAATTCAAGCTCTGTTTTTATTGGCTGATTCAAATTCAAGCTCGGTTTTTATTGGCTGGTTACAAACTTTGTTTTTATTGGCTGGAAAATGGCGGGTCACTTTTTCTTTTTAGAAATGCTTATTTACCACCTGGAGAAGCAAGGGGACAATATTTTTTTTTAGTTTTTTTCAGAGATTACCTCTCTAACATCAATCTAGTGACAGAGTGAAGAAATATGTTAAAAATATATTGTTACAAAAGTTACATATAGCAGCTTTAAATGCTTCTGTAACAATCTGTCTGTATCCAGCACCTGTTACATTCGCTTATGCAGTGAATTATTGTATAATTAATATTTCTATACTTACTGCTTAATACTTGAACATGTTTTGCTTAAATTCTATAACATGTTTTTTACACAAAACCAACTGTTGTACAATTCATTGTACATTTATTCAAATGTAAGCATCAGAGAAAATCGGAAATACTCAGTACAGGTGGTCCCCGATTTACGAGCGCTCTGAACTACGAGCGTCCGGCTTTACGAGAGCTTCCAGGAACCAAACTACCGACTTGCGAGCTGCCGTTCCGATTTTACGAGAGAACAGCATTAGAAAGCCTCGTTCCAAGATACGAGCGAAAATTCCAGAGTTACGAGAATTTACCGTTAGAAACCATTGTTCCGAATAACGAGATGAAAATTCCGTGTTTACGAGAAAACTCCGTTAGAAATCATTGCTCCAAATAACGAGATATATTCCGTGTTTACGAGAAAACTCCGTTAGAAACCATTGTTCCGAATAACGAGATGAAAATTCCGTGTTTACGAGAAAACTCCGTTAGAAACCATTGTTCTGTTTTACGAGAACCGAGTGTTCGTGCCGACGGCTGAATGTCATGTTTCGAAGGAGAGTTTGGGGCAGGAGGTGGAATGTGGGGGGGCGGGGGAGGTGGAGTGGAGGGGTTGGTTTCGGGGGGATGGGCGATGGTTGGTTTCGGGTTGGGGGATGGGCGATGGTTGGTTTCGGGTTGGGGGATGGGCGATTTAACCATGCACCTGCACTGGACTTGGACTGGACATGCACACTGCACATGGCGGGCACGCTGTGGTGGGTGGGGTGGGGGGGGGGTATGTTTCGCGTGACAAATGGAAAAGTACAGCAGCGGAAGGTTACATAGGCACTACTTTACTGTACCCCCACCCCCAAAAATCAAAGGCGGAGTGATTTCATCAGGTACTACATAAGCGAACAGCGCGAAAGCAGCCGCGTGGGTCTACAGTTTGGCGATTTGAGAGACACAGTTACACAACCTTTAGCAAAACTAGCATTCGTTAGCTTTGTTAGCGTACAGTACAGATTAGCATTCTTCTTTTTGAAAGCATGTCTGCAAAGCGAGGAGCTTCTTCTGCTGGTGCGAGCGCTCCTAAAAAGCGTAAGGCCATCACGCTGGAGCAGAAGCTGGACATCATCCAACGAGCGGACAGGGGAGAGTCGACGTCCTCCATCTGCAAAGCTCTGAACATGGTGAGTACTGTACCACCGTTAGCACGACTCGTAATGGCGGATCGTGAGTGCTTGTTAGCGAGTGTTTTACTGTACACGTGGCTGCGCAGATGAACACTCGTACTGTAATGGCGGATCGTGAGCGCTTGTTAGCGAGTGTTTTACTGTACACGTGGCTGCGCAGATGAACACTCGTACTGTAATGGCGGATCGTGAGCGCTTCTAGTTGCTGCGCAGATGAACACCGTACTGTACTGTACGTAATAAGCACCGTAATAAGCATGCAGCGCACGGCAAGCGTCTGTTAGTTAATGACATTTTATTTTTTATTTTAGGTCAGTTCCACAGTCAGCACCATAAAGGCTGACCGCGAGCGCATTTTAGCTAGCGTGAGAGGAGCTGCCCCAATGAGGTCCACGATGATAACGAAGCAACGCACGGGTGTTATCACAGAGATTGAGCGTCTGATGGGTAAGAAAATTTATTTTTTTATTAACAGTACGTACAGTACTGTACACTGTACTGTACTGTATTGCGTATTTTAGATATGAAATTATTTACGAAATACCTGGACAGTATTTTTGATACTGTATGCACTGTACAGTTTCATTAATTTTTTGTTTTACCTGAGATGTTTGTTTACAGGTGTGCTTTGTTTACCTGAGATGTTTGTTTACAGGTGTGCTTTGTTTACCTGAGATGTTTGTTTACAGGTGTGCTTTGTTTACCTGAGATGTTTGTTTACAGGTGTGCTTTGTTTACCTGAGATGTTTGTTTACAGGTGTGCTTTGTTTACCTGAGATGTTTGTTTACAGGTGTGCTTTGTTTACCTGAGATGTTTGTTTACAGGTGTGCTTTGTTTACCTGAGATGTTTGTTTACAGGTGTGCTTTGTTTACCTGAGATGTTTGTTTACAGGTGTGCTTTGTTTACCTGAGATGTTTGTTTACAGGTGTGCTTTGTTTACCTGAGATGTTTGTTTACAGGTGTGCTTTGTTTACCTGAGATGTTTGTTTACAGGTGTGCTTTGTTTACCTGAGATGTTTGTTTACAGGTGTGCTTTGTTTACCTGAGATGTTTGTTTACAGGTGTGCTTTGTTTACCTGAGATGTTTGTTTACAGGTGTGCTTTGTTTACCTGAGATGTTTGTTTACAGGTGTGCTTTGTTTACCTGAGATGTTTGTTTACAGGTGTGCTTTGTTTACCTGAGATGTTTGTTTACAGGTGTGCTTTGTTTACCTGAGATGTTTGTTTACAGGTGTGCTTTGTTTACCTGAGATGTTTGTTTACAGGTGTGCTTTGTTTACCTGAGATGTTTGTTTACAGGTGTGCTTTGTTTACCTGAGATGTTTGTTTACAGGTGTGCTTTGTTTACCTGAGATGTTTGTTTACAGGTGTGCTTTGTTTACCTGAGATGTTTGTTTACAGGTGTGCTTTGTTTACCTGAGATGTTTGTTTACAGGTGTGCTTTGTTTACCTGAGATGTTTGTTTACAGGTGTGCTTTGTTTACCTGAGATGTTTGTTTACAGGTGTGCTTTGTTTACCTGAGATGTTTGTTTACAGGTGTGCTTTGTTTACCTGAGATGTTTGTTTACAGGTGTGCTTTGTTTACCTGAGATGTTTGTTTACAGGTGTGCTTTGTTTACCTGAGATGTTTGTTTACAGGTGTGCTTTGTTTACCTGAGATGTTTGTTTACAGGTGTGCTTTGTTTACCTGAGATGTTTGTTTACAGGTGTGCTTTGTTTACCTGAGATGTTTGTTTACAGGTGTGCTTTGTTTACCTGAGATGTTTGTTTACAGGTGTGCTTTGTTTACCTGAGATGTTTGTTTACAGGTGTGCTTTGTTTACCTGAGATGTTTGTTTACAGGTGTGCTTTGTTTACCTGAGATGTTTAACACACGGTCACAAGACTTTTATTTAAAATAATTTTTATGTTTCTGTAATGTTCAGTACAGTTCATGTTTTAACACACCTGTCTTTTCATGAACAACTTCTAGTCCTTTGGATAGAGGACTGCAACCAGAGGCATATCCCGCTGAGTCTGATGATGATGCAGGAGAAAGCCCTCAAAATTTACGAGGATATCAAAGCAGAGATGGGGGAGGGCGTGGAGGTGCCCGACTTCCATGCGTCACGGGGGTGGTTTAATCGGTTCCGACAAAGGGCTAATTTGCACAGCATAAAAATCCAAGGTAAGTGAAACATTTCAGCTGTGCTTTAATGTTTAACACGTGTAACATATGGTTAATCTTGTCCTGTGTGTGTTTTTTTTCACCAGGAGAGGCAGCAGGTGGTGATGCGGCGGCAGCAGCCGCATTCCCAGAGAAACTAGCAGCCATTATAAGGGAGGGGGGATACACACCGCAGCAGGTGTTCAATGTTGATGAGACTGGTCTATTTTGGAAGAGGTTGCCCGACCGCACCTACATCAGCAGGGAGGAAAGAACAGCAGCGGGCCACAAAGTGGGGAAAGACAGGATCACGTTGCTTGTTCGGAGCGAATGCTGCTGGTGACTGCAAGTTAAAGCCGCTGTTGGTAAATCATTATGAGAACCCCAGGGCCTTACTCCGTATGAATAAGAACCAACTGCCGGTGTATTGGGCAGCAAACCGTAAGGCCTGGGTTACCCAAGAGGTGTTCTCAAAATGGTTTACCCAACATTTCATCAAGGATGTACAACGCTACTGCAAACGACAGCGCATTCGCTTTAACATCCTGTTGTTGTTGGACAATGCACCGGGTCACCCCGCAAATCTGACTGACCTCAACCAAAATGTGAGGGTGGTGTACCTGCCACCCAATACCACCAGTCTCATCCAGCCAATGGACCAGGGGGTGATATCGACCTTCAAGGCCTACTACCTTCAGAGGGTCATCCGCAGTGCTTTGTTGGAAACAGACGACTCTCCAGAGTTCACGTTAAAGGACTTCTGGAAGAAGTACAACCTGCGCCATGCTCTCACTCACATTGATGAGTCCTGGCATCAGGTGAGGGAGAGCACACTTAACGGTGTGTGGAAAAAGCTCTGTCCACAGTTTTTTGATCCCTCACTTGAGGCCGAGGACTCAATCAGCAGTGTGATTGAGAGTGTGGTGGAGATGAGTAGGAGGATGGAATTGGAGATTGAGGCTGAAGATGTTCGGGAGTTGCTGGCTGAAGAAGGCGAGGAGCTTACGACTGCGGACCTGCAGCAGCTGGTTAGGCAGCCGGTAGAGGAGGAGCAGCAAGAAGAAAGGCCAACCGCTCCGGCCAAGGTCTTCACGAGGCAGGTCTTGGCCAAGATCTTTAAGGAGCAGCAGCACGTCTTGGACCAGTTGGAGGCACTGGACGAGGATGGGGAGAGGTTCGCCAGGGCCTCCCGAGCTGTCCGTGACGGTCTGGCTTGTTACCGGCAGATCCTAGAGGAAAAAAAACAGGAGGCCGCGCAGAGCAGCATGCTGCAGTTTGTAACGAGGGGCACTGCAGCCACGGGCACTGCAGCCACGGGCACTGCAGCCACGGGCACTGCAGCCACGGGCACTGCAGCCACGGGCACTGCAGCCACGGGCACTGCAGCGACTCTAGGATCTGCTGGAGCAGCAGAAGCAGCAGAGGAAATGCCATCCACCTCTGCTGCTGCACAGCCATCCACCTCTGCTGCTGCAAGCCAGCCGTCAATGGACATCTCCATCTCCAGCTCCAGCTCCAGATCCAGCTCCAGATCCAGCTCACCCTCTCCCCAGTAAACATCCCTCCGTCCTTCCCCTGCACCTGTCCCCAAAGGTAAAGAAATGTTGCATTTATATTTTGATTTTCTGTTTTATTTTATGTTACTTCATCTGTTAACCCACCTGTCTCTGTTCATGTCCACAGACGTCTGCTGCTCCTGCTCCTCCTCCTCCTCTCCACTCCAGTCATTCAGCCAGCCAGCCTCTGCACCCCTCCACAAAGGTAATGAAAACTTGCTTTTACTTTTTGATTTTGTGTTTTGTTTTTATGTTACTTCATCTGTTAACCCACCTGTCTGTGTTCATGTCCACAGACGTCTCCTCCTCTCCAGCCAGCCTCTGCAACACCTACCTTCACTGACCTCCTGCTCATCTCCCACTAACCTGCACAGCTTCATCATCCAGGTACCGTACAGTACATAATGAAATGTGAATTTAATTTTGCTTTTCTGTTTAGTTTCATGCTACATTTCATCATCCACCTGTGTCTTGTCATGTCCACAGCATCCCTCCAAAGCATTGTGGAAAGGCCGCCCCCTGGTCCAAACATCAGCACACAAACATCACAGTAAGGACAAGTTGTTTTTGGATGTGTTTAATTTATCTGTAAGCACAACACCTTGCTGTCTGTGTGGTTTCATATGTTTCATTACAGTACAGTACATAATGTTAACTTACAAATTTCTGTTTTCTAACAGTGACACCTGCTGCGTTCCCTCCTCTCCTGGGTGTACTGGCATCACACTGACTGAGGGATTAACCCTCCTGGGTGTACTGGCATCACACTGACTGAGGGATTAACCCTCCTGGGTGTACTGGCATCACACTGACTGAGGGATTAACCCTCCTGGGTGTACTGGCATCACACTGACTGAGGGATTAACCCTCCTGGGTGTACTGGCATCACACTGACTGAGGGATTAACCCTCCTGGGTGTACTGGCATCACACTGACTGAGGGGATGCTCCATGCCTCCTCCATGCCTCCTCCATGCCTCCTCCATGCCTCCTCCATGCCTCCTCCATGCCTCCTCCACCTGGACGCCTGTCTGACCACAGTCTGAACACCCGTGCGCTGCCTCCTCTCCTCCACATGAACGTGAGGCCTTTTCACAACTTGTGCATGTGTGTGTGTGGGGGGTGTCATCTCTCTGTGTGTAATGTTCACTTCAACATGTGTGTTGTTTGTGTTCACAGACAGACCAGCTCTCCTGCCTCCAGTGGCATCACTGACCCATGTCAGACACCTGGACGCCTGTCTGACCACAGTCTGAACACCCGTGCGCTGCCTCCTCTCCTCCACATGAACGTGAGGCCTTTTCACAACTTGTGCATGTGTGTGTGTGGGGGGGTGTCATCTCTCTGTGTGTAATGTTCACTTCAACATGTGTGTTGTTTGTGTTCACAGACAGACCAGCTCTCCTGCCTCCAGTGGCATCACTGACCCATGTCAGACACCTGGACGCCTGTCTGACCACAGTCTGAACACCCGTGCGCTGCCTCCTCTCCTCCACATGAACGTGAGGCCTTTTCACAACTTGTGCATGTGTGTGTGTGGGGGGGTGTCATCTCTCTGTGTGTAATGTTCACTTCAACATGTGTGTTGTTTGTGTTCACAGACAGACCAGCTCTCCTGCCTCCAGTGCATACCTTCTGCATACCTTCTGCATCCTCGCATCAGGACCAAACACTTGAACTGAACTCACATCCCTCTGAATGATGCTGCTTGTTCCTGCATCATCCTGCATCCT
This sequence comes from Garcialebias charrua, assembly GCA_038048925.1. Lineage (NCBI taxonomy): Eukaryota > Metazoa > Chordata > Actinopteri > Cyprinodontiformes > Rivulidae > Garcialebias > Garcialebias charrua. The sequence continues at coordinate 17,922 of JBBPBX010021776.1, read as the reverse complement.
CCAGCATCCTCCATCACATCAGGACCAAACACTTGAACTGAACTCACATCCCTCTGAATGATGCTGCTTGTTCCTGCATCATCCTGCATCCTCCAGCATCCTCCATCACATCAGGACCAAACACTTGAACTGAACTCACATCTTACCTCTGAATGATGCTGCTTGTTCCTGCATCATCCTGCATCCTCCAGCATCCTCCATCACATCAGGACCAAACACTTGAACTGAACTCACATCTTACCTCTGAATGATGCTGCTTGTTCCTGCATCATCCTGCATCCTCCAGCATCCTCCATCACATCAGGACCAAACACTTGAACTGAACTCACATCTTACCTCTGAATGATGCTGCTTGTTCCTGCATCATCCTGCATCCTCCAGCATCCTCCATCACATCAGGACCTCACACCTGCCCTGAACTCATATCTTACGTCGGCTTCTCTGAACTCACATGTTCACATTGATGGTTGCACTGCTGCATAAGCAGTCCCATCTGATCCAGGTTTGAACAGCAACTTTTGACAACCAAAGAGACTACCTTCACTTCAATCAAAGTAAGGGAACTTTCTTTTTTATGCTGTTTCTGTGCTGGCTGGTTCTACCTTTCTAAAGTTCATGGAGTGGACACTACAGTATGGCACTGTTGTTTTTTTAAACATGATGCTTGCTACATCTTTCTGGAGGATGTCACTTGTTTCTGATGTTTGTTTGCAACATGATGCTGATGGATGTCATGTGTTCATGATGGGTGTGACTTGATTCTGATGGATTTGGCTTGTTCATGGTGGGTGTGAGTTGTTCCAGATGCATTTGACCGGTTTCTGATGGATGTGACACATGGTGTCACATGATGTCATATGGGTGTGACTTGGTTACAGTATTCAATGAAAGTACTGTACAGTACAGTACTGTACAGTACTGTACAGTAGTGCTGGGCAGAAAAGCACTTTTGTACAGTAAAAACTGTACAGGTATGTGTTTATAGATGAATGTGTGGTGTAATGTGCTAGCTAACTGGTTGTAAATAAAGTGTTGTGCATGTTTAAGGATCAGTATGTACGCTTCTTCAGTGTCATGTTGATAAACGGGTGCTTGGCGTCTCGTTAGCGCCCTTTTTCCGATTTGCGAGCGATGTTCCGGTTTAACGAGAGCCACGTGGGTCTGTTCTAATTTAGCGAGCAATGTTCCGGTTTTACGAGAGCCGCGTGGTTTGTTCCAATTTGCGAGCGACGTCCCGGTTTTACGAGAGCCACGTGGCCTGTCCCAATTTGCGAGCGATGTTCCGGTTTTACGAGAGCCACGTGGAGTGTTCCGGTTTGCGAGCGATGTTCCGGTTTAACGAGAGCCGCGTGCGGCCGTTCCAAATTACGAGATTTCCGGTTTACGAGCGCCTCGTTGTAACGGATCTCGCTCGTAAATCGGGGACTACCTGTATGCTTAAAAATCAAAATGGATTGATGATTACATTGTATTAAACAGTGTATTTTGGTTTCTAAGCACAGTATACCCACTAAAAAATGTAGACTGCACCACTGGACAGGAGTTCCCACAGTAAAAGTGGTGGGAGAGTCCACCAAGGGTGGTGGAGAAAGGCAGGGCTAAGAGACTGTGGGACTTCCAGCTCCAGACCAACAAACAGGTGATGGCTAACCAACCGGACATTATGGTGGTCAATAAACTACAGAAGAAGACAGCAGTGAAAGATGTAATCCCAAGTGACTGCAGCATCAAGAAGAAAGAGCACGAGAAGCTGGAGAAATACCAAGAGGTAAAAGAATAAATGCAGAAGTTGTGGAGAGTCAATACCTCACATGGTGCAGTGACCCCCAGACTGGAAGAGTGGGTCCAACAGATCCCAGGACAGATCTCTGTCCTGAAGAGCTCAGTCCTAGGAACAGCTAAGATACTGAACAGAACCTCAGATGCCCAGACCTTTAGAGGACCTGGGACTGAAGAGGAGTGGAAGAGTGGTGCAAGCTAAGTTTGCATGTATTAATTATCATTTGTGTTTAGAATATAAAATAATATCACATTGATTGAGAAATTTGGAATATGCAATGTTATTGTTTATTATCGTGATGAAAATATAAATGACAATAAATCCATATTTGCCATGGTGGACACCAGGTGTGGACATCAAGACCATAAGAGGCCATTGGATTGACCAAACATATTTTTAGCTTCTAGAAAATTAATTCAATTCAGTTTATTTATAAAGCGCCAAGTCACAACAGAAGTCGTCTCAGGGCACTGAACAGAAACATTCATATACATTTAAAATGCCAGTTAGTAAAAGTTCTCTATCTAAAATCAGAACAAGCGTTCAATACAAAAACAACTGGACTTTATTTATATTATTCTCTATCTAAAGAAGGAAGCAGATCCATTGAATCTTCACTTCTTCACAGTCTCTCATCCTGAGCAAGCACAAAGGAGACAGTGGAAAGAGTGAGGAAATGTCAGTTTGTCGTCCAGCAGTCTAAACCTATACAGAGGCGTAGCCAGAATTTCATGAGGGGGGGTTCGTTTAAAAGAAATCTGGACCTTTTCAGACAAGCATGCCTCGATAGCTCAGTGAGAAGAGCGTTGGCTCGCCGTTCTGAACCTTATGGGTTCAATTCTCACATGGGACGTTTTTTTTTTTAAAAATTCATTCCAGATTAAAAAAACTCAAGAAAACTATTTACAAAACAACAAGAAATAAAGCATAAAGTTTTTTTAATCTGGAATGAATAAATAATCTAAAAAAAAAAGTCATACCTTGTGGGAATCGAACCCACGAGGTCTAGATAAGGTTCAGAGCAACTTAACAATGCGTTACCCAGTGAGCCACCAGGACATGTGTATTTTTGAGTTCCACATTTATTATAAACAAACCGCCCCTCATAGAATGACTAGTTGGGACTTCATAGGCAAAGTGGGCGGTTCGTTCGAACCGGGCGAACCGCCCCTGGCTACGCGCATGCTATAGAACATAACTAAAGGACAGCTCAGGAAACCCAAGTCAACACTAACTATAGGATTTATGAAAAAGGGAAGTCTTAATCCCAGTCTTCAAACTGGACAATGTTTCAGCCTCACAGACAGAAACTGGAAGTTGGTTCCACAAGAGAGGAGCCTGAGAACTGAAAGATCTTCCTCCATTCTGCTTTTGGAAACTCTAGGAACCACAAGTAAACCTGCAGTCTGAGAGCAAAGTGCTCTGTAAGGAAACTAAGTATGTTTAATGCATGGTACTCGACATATAATCTATGATTTAATATTAATGCTGTAATAATAATAATAATAATAATGAATTCAATTTATAACACACTTTTCATTAGTGAAAATCTCAAAGTGCTACACACATTCATAAACCGGTGGCGGCAGACTACCAATCAAGGTGCTTTCCAGTCCTACTGGGAGCAACTCGGGGTTAAGTGTCTTGCCCAAGGACACAACGACACATGGTGTGGGGAACCGGGATTCGAACCACCAACCTTCCGATCGGGGGACGACTGCCATTACCACTATGCCACGCCTAATCACTGTACTTAGCTGTTCAGTGATTAGGCTCATACAGTTGAATTTCTCATCCATGGGTCAATAAAGGCTGTTTCTATTCTATTCTATGAAACCTCATACGCTGTGCAGCCCCACGCGCCACTTTAATAGTTACTTTAAATCCTACAAAATGTATTTTTTGCTTCATCATAAAGTGAAACACACAATGATTGACAGCTGGAGAGAATGAATTTGAATCAATTGTAATCAAACAGGCAGAGGTCAAAGTGCATTTTCATCCCTGTGCACGAGCCCTGTGATTCTGCCTGATGGAGGTGACAGTCCTGCAGATTTGACATGTTTCATTCTGCAGAGAAGAAATCCACCAAAGCCCCATTATCTCTATTTCGATCGCGAAGGCAAGCGCAGAACACAGAATGATACGATAAATAAATATTATCTTTACAGATCCACACGAAGACATTCTGGCTCCAAGTAGTTTTCTCTCAACAAAGTTCATGCTCAATCATCCAGGTATCAAATCCAATAATTCTCAGTCAGGTCATCTGGACAGTTTCTTTTTTACAGAGACATTTCACCCTCTATCCGGTGGGCTGGATAGAGGGTGAAATGTCTCTGTAAAAAAGAAACTGTCTAGATGATCTGACTGAGAATTATTGGTAGTTTTCTCTCAGTTCCTGTGACTAAACCTCTGATAATTGTGGTACCACACTCAGCCTCTTCCCTGGAGGGGATGCACGTTCCAGCAAATTGTCCCCAAAGGTCAGACTGTGCAATGCTCAGAGAAACGAGCGCCATCTCAGACTGCAGGCCTCAGTTTGAAGATTCAAGGTAAAGATCGTATAAGACAGTTCAAACAAACTACGCAGATGCCCCCATCACTGAGACATTTCAATAGTGAATGTAATTTTTTAAACAAGTGTTTTTCTGAACTGGAATTGAAAAGAGAATGAACAAAAATACTTATTGTGTTTGGTGAAAGATGTTTAAGTGGGTAGGTTGTACTGTGGAGAAGAACAGAAGTATTATTTTATTCAGAGGCAGCGCAAACTGACAGATCCTGGGCAGTGGAAGGAGCAATGTTATCCACCATGAGGTGCAATGGCAGAGCCAGGGGGTGGCCACTGGTGGCCTAGGCCTCCATAGATTTATCTGACCACCCCACTCATTGAAGTAAACTTTACTTTTAATCAATGTAAAAACTAGAAAACATCATTTCCTCTAAAGATCGGGGTGACTGGTTTACATCGCTCCACAATGGGGGACAAAGAAAACACTGAACTGTGACTGGGAAAATCTCATTCTCTTTCAAAAGAACATGACAGCTCAACTTATGAAATATTATCGGATGGAACAACACAACTTCTGGAACAATGGCCCTCATGCACGAAAATGTTCGTATTTTTATCCTAAATTTCTCATACTTTTGTTCGTACGAAGCGTTCGTACGAACATGCCACGTCAGATTCAACAAAGTCTTCTATCATGAGGAAACGTGTGTAAATGCAGTGCGTATATTTAATGAATCCCACCTGTCCTAAACAGCTGCGCGTGCACGCGTGAAGGTTATTTACATAATTCCCACCCCTCAAAACACCATATAAGGCCACAGCTTCCTGCTGTCAGACAGCAGGAAGTGTCCATTCATTCAAACTCATGAAGTAAAAGGAGGAACTTCACGCGTTCGGAGATCTGCTCTCAGTCGCGCTGTGGCTACCCCCCCCCCGCAGGTGTCGGATGGTCAAATATTTTTAATGTTAGTGTAAACAACTGTGTAGTTTCACTTATTCAGAAGAGCCGTGGCGCACCGCTGCCCCCCCCCCCCCGCAAGTGTCGGATGTGTTTTTCAACAGAAGCATTTTAAAATGTCTCGAAACTACAGTTAACATCATATTAATATTGTAGTGCATATGTTTTGTCTCCCGTGGGTCGTACAGTATCAGAAATCAAGAATAAATGGTTTGATCTGAAAATGGCTTCAAACAAACATCTCGCCGCAGCACGGACAGGAGGTGGTCAGGAGGTGGTCAAGGATTGACCACCTCCTGTCATGTTGGCACGCGTCTTGCTGCGCAAGGAGGTGGTCAAGACGCGTGCCAACATGACAGGAGGTGGTCAGGAGATGGATGGACAATAAATGCCACGCTGCAAGATGCGTGCCAACATGTTTTGCAGCACAAATGATGCGCGCACCTCCTGCTCATCGCGCACCTCCTGGTCAGGGCGCAACCACATTCTGCAGGTTATATTTCGAATCAGATATAATAATCAATTGCTCCGATGGTGTTTGGCACAAGATCAGTCTTAATTCGTACTTGTTCTGCGGCGGTGTGGGATTTTATGTACCTGGGTGTTAATATGAGGAGCGGCTTTGATGACCAAGGGGAGCGCACGACTCACTGAAGCCTGCGCGACACACCAGACAAATTAAACTTAAAATTATAATTCTAATTCAAACAGAATAACCTATTGTCAAGAATAATTATGGTGCGTGATTTTTTTAAACCCAAAATATTTTCTAAATAACGAAATATGAAGTTATTCGTGGAGAAGATCCGTCTGGATGACAGTAGACTGACGCTCCTAAATTATACGACAGGTCCGGACCGCTCGTAAATTTTGTTCGTATCTGAAGAAAATCGTAGGATACGAAAACATTGTTGAATGCCACAAATGATCCTAAATCACTTGTACGCACAGTGTAAGAACAAATCTGTGCGTACGAATGGTTCGTGCATGAGGGCCATTGTCGACCAAAGTAGAGTTTACCCATAATGCACTGCAGCATGGTTTGGAGAAAACCAAACGGCAAATCAGGACAAAGTAAAAATCAAACATGGGGGCACTAGGCCTGTCACATTAAACAATAAATTAATTAATTGCATGATAAATGAAAATGATCAACCTCATTTTCATTTATCAGCTTTATCGTTTCTTCATGTCTCTCTACTGAAGATGTTGAGGCTCTTTGGTTCTCAGGTTATTAATGAAATGACAGACTTCGTCTTTAGCCAGTCAAGAGGGAGTCTTTTAATAAGTCTTCAACACAGAACATTACAGCCACAGTACTCTCCAATTCTGACACTTGCATATATTTATACTCAAATATGATCTCCAATCATTCCAAGAGCTTCAGTGGTATAATTAAGAATTCGCTGTTGGTTATAATAAATATAATTAATCCATTCAACATTTTTATTAACTGTTATCCATGGCAGGATAGATTCTACCCCTGCTTTAATCTCATCCCTTGCTTTAAACTCATATGGAATTCCTTTGGGTTGACCTATTGTGTTTAAATATACATTTTTATCCAAAACATCATGTCTTTTATTTCTCTTCCTATATTCATTTGTGTCCAATTTAATTAACTCATTCACTCGGTCATGCAACATTGTCACTGGCACTTTCATTCGAACCATTGCACACAATCCAACCCATCTTGGTGGCAAAATATTCAGCAAAACATCTTCTCCACACATCCAATAACTATCAGCAATAGGAAAGGTTTGGTCACCGACTAGATACATTGTTGGAATTGTCATGGTTATGTTTTCACATTCTTGACTTAGAGGTTCTGGGTTTTCATACCAAACAGGTGTATTGAAAAAGATTGGTGTCATTTTTGCATGTGGAAACCAAGAAAAAACCCAGGTCACATTACATTTCACTGTCATATTTCCTACATTGATTCCTTGATCACCTGTGAATCCTCCACTTGTAAAACATTCATATTCAGCATCATAATCTATTTTATATCTTGTTGGTGGTCCATTATGGTCAGTTTTAATTGAAAACTCTGCACATTTTTCTTGGATCTTATATCCACGATAGATATCCAGATAATTATGAATTCTCTGTGCTCCATATAGAAGCCTACATTTTATTCCACACATTGGAAGTTTGAAAAACATTGGTATGCTTGTTTTGGTGTTGCTTCGTTGTTTATTTTCTTTACATTTTCCTCTCTGTTCTTTGGCACATTGTTGTGAATTGTATTTTTCTGGAATTACTATTGGTAATGAACCAGGAGCTTTAGTGCATATAATGCATTCGTTTGAGGTCAATTCCTTTGAAGTATACAGTGCCCATAAATACCAGGTATTTTGATTGGCTAATTCCCAAAGTTCATCACTTTTAACAGGTCTTGTCCCTCCTGCTCTAGGGGAGACAACATTAACAGGTCTAGTCTCTTCTGCTCTAGGGGAGACAACTCTAACAGGTCTTGTCCCTCCCGCTCTAGGGGAGACAACTCTAGCAGGTCTTGTCCCTCCCGCTCTAGGGGAGACAACACCAGGATTAATTTCAAATCTTTGTACAAATGGTTTAAACAGAGGTTTAACATTGTTTTTAAAATTGGTTTTTTTAATCAAATCCAATCCTCCCTTACGAGGATCAGAAATGTCATAAGGGTAGTCAATTGAAGTAGTTAACACTAGCAATCCTAGGAAGAAAAAAAAAACAAGAACTGCCATGAGTTTGTCAAAATGACCATTGAAATATTCACATTCCATTAAACACCTCATCCCTACAGATAATCTAGAGATAATGATCAGCCCTACAGACTTCTGTTTGTGCATTGTAAATGACATGGGGTGATGGGTGCTGTTACTATGACGATACCTAATTAGAATTTTCTTCTGCATGTAAAGCCTTGGGGGTGGTGGGGGGGGGTATGTCCATTGTTTGAGAACATCTTCCTATGGAGCCTCTCACTCACTTCAAGAGCAGCAGAGCAGGATCACAAAAGCAGCAGAAATAATGCCCAAGTTTTATAATGCAGAGCAAACTTTACAGTTTGTTTTGGATGGCGTGAACCCGTGCGATTCAGATGGTGAAGAGATAATCTGTCACTTGAGTTCTGATGATGAAATGTCAATTTTCTACAGTACTTATTGGCTGTTGTATTTATGGAAGAGGCACACTGTAAAAACTACCATCTTGATAAGTTACAATTGTTCAAGAATATTATTCTTGCTTAATTTGAGCAATTTTGACTTGTTTTTTGACTTAAAACAGGACAAAGTGTCTTGATATGTTGTTTTTTAACATGTTTTTATGAATTTTATCATGAAAATGTATTATGCAGCTGAGGGGTTTGTGTAAATTTCTGAAAAAATATCTTTACCTATTGGCATTTTTTATACAACAGGGGTCAACCTGTGGCTCTGAAGCCACATTTGTGGTACTTACAAGCTTTGATCAAAAATAAATTTACACTGAATTTTATTTGTTCCTATAACAAAAATGGCTAGTTTTCGCAGTTTTTCCTGTCATTTCCTTTGCAAATGTGTGAATACTATAACAAATAGAAGGAGTAAAACATATTTTAACTTTATTTATTAGAAGTAGGATATTTCATTTTTCCACAATCAAAACAATTTACCTAGACCTGCATATTTCATTGTTATTTTATATTTATTTTTTGGTGGAATGAACACATTGTTTTTTCCTTCTTTTACAATATGTTTCAGAATTAGAATTCAAATACTACATTTGTGTCAATTTCCCATTATTGTGACCTTTCACTAATCAAATCTCAAACACATTGTCTTACAGATGAAGACACTGAAACACCTCCTGATGCAGTTGTTTACAATTCAACACCTGACACTTCACCACCTCTAAATGTCGATGAGGAAACTTATATATATATGTATGTATATATAATATATATGTATGTATATATAATATATATATGTATATATAATATATATATATATGTATATATATATATGTATATATACAGTATAATA
>JBBPBX010021775.1:0-24828 GCA_038048925.1 Garcialebias charrua | reverse complement strand
TATATATACATATATACATATACATACATATATATACATATATATATATATATATATATATATACATATATATATACATATATATATATACATACATATATACATATATATATACATACATATATATATATACATATACAAGCCCAAAACCAGAAAAGTTGGCACGTTGTGCAAATCGCAAATAAAAACAGAATACAATGACTTGCAAATCTTTTTCAACCCATATTCAACTGAATAGAATGCAAAGACAATATATTTAATGTTCGAACGGAGAAACTTTATTTTGTTTTGCAAATAACCATTAACTTAGAATTCAATGGCAGCAACACATTGCAAAAAAGTTGGCACAGGGACATATTTACCACTGTGTTACATCGCCTTTCCTTTTAACAACACTCAGTAAACGTTTGGGAACTGAGGAGACCAATTTTTGAAGCTTTTCAGGTGGAATTCTTCCCCATTCTTGCTTGATGTACAGCTTAAGTTGTTCAACAGTCCGGGGTCTCCGTTGTCGTATTTTACGTTTCATAATGCGCCACACATTTTCAATGGGGGACAGGTCTGGACTGCAGGCAGGCCAGGGGAGGACCCGCACTCTTTTGCTACGAAGCCACGCTGTTGTAACACGTGCAGAATGTGGCTTGGCATTGTCTTGCTGAAATAAGCTGGGGCGTCCATGAAAAAGACGTCGCTTGGATGGCAGCATATGTTGCTCCAAAACCTGTATGTACCTTTCAGCATTAATGGTGCCTTCACAGATGTGTAAGTTACCCATGCCTTGGGCACTAATGCACCCCCATACCATCACAGATGCTGGCTTTTGAACTTTGCGCCTATAACAGTCCTGATGGTTCTTTTCCTCTTTGGTCCGTAAGACACGACGTCCACAGTTTCCAAAGACAATTTGAAATGTGGACTCATCAGACCACAGAACACTTTTCCACTTTGCATCAGTCCATCTCAGATGAGCTCGGGCCCAGCAAAGCCGGCGGCGTTTCTGGATCTTGTTGATGAATGGCTTTTGCTTTGCATAGTAGAGCTTTAACTTGCACTTACAGATGTAGCGACGAACTGTAGTTACTGACAGTGGTTTTCTGAAGTATTCCTGAGCCCATGTGGTGATATCTTTTACACACTGATGTCGGTTTTTGATGCAGTACCGCCTGAGGGATCGAAGGTCACGGGCATTCAATGTTGGTTTTCGGCCTTGCCCCTTACGTGTAGTGATTTCTCCAGATTCTCTGAACCTTTTGATGATATTACGGACCGTAGATGGTGAAATTCCTAAATTCCTTGCAATAGCTCGTTGAGAAAAGTTGTTCTTGAACTGTTCGACAATTTGCCCACGCATTTGTTCACAGAGTGGTGACCCTCGCCCCATCCTTCTATGTGGATGACTGAGCATGTCAAGGAAGCTGCTTTTATACCCAATCATGGCACCCACCTGTTCCCAATTTGCATGTTCACCTGTGGGATATTCCAAATAAGTGTTTGATGAGCATTCCTCAAATTTCTCTGTCTTCTTTGTCACTTGTGCCAGCTTTTTTGAAACATGTTGCAGGCATCAAATTCCAAATGAGCTAATAATTGCAAAAAATAACAAAGTTTACCAGTTCGAACGTTAAGTATGTGGTCTTTGCAGTGTGTTCAATTGAATATAGGTTGAAAAAGATTTGCAAGTCATTGTATTCTGTTTTTATTTGCGATTTCCACAACGTGCCAACTTTTCTGGTTTTGGGCTTGTATATATATGTATATATTAGGGCTGGACGATATGGCCAAATTTTTTATCACGATATAGTTTCTAATTTCGGTCGATAACGATATAATTCGATATCGATATAAACAATATAAAAGCCTAAAAAAAACTATAAACTATACAAATAAATTAATGTTCACCTTGTATTTGTATTTAGCCTCCAAAAAGATGGAAATCACCATCAAATAAACATAAACTTCTCAACCCAATAATTCTCAGTCGGGTCATCTGGACAGTTTATTTTTTATAGAAACGTTTCATCCTCCATCCAGTTTCCATAAAAAAGAAACTGTCCAGATGACCTGACTGAGAATTATTGGATTTGGTACCTGGATTATTGAGCATGAACTTTCTTGCCATAAAATTCTCAACTGTGTCAATATTAATAGTTTTAACTTTAAACAAGAACTTTAAAATTTACAGCATTGAAATTCATAGTTAATTAAATAAAACTTTTGGGTGTTGTTATTTATAAGAAGCTGACATCTCATGGAAATTACTTAAGAATAAAAATAACAAAATCAATTGCATTACTGTATAAAGTAAAATAGTTTTTGAATGACAAAGTTTTGAATATATTGTATAAGGTAATGATTGTTCCATATTTAATCTGTTGTATTGAAGTTTGGGGAAAAGCATGTAAAACTATTACAAACCCTGTTTTTATTTTATTAAAAAAAGAGCTATAAGAATTATTAGTAGGAAGTGCTATGGTCACCCAACAAATATTTCATCAGTTTAAATTATTAAAATTTTATGATTTGGTTGAACATAGTATTTTACAAGTCATGTATAAAACTAAAAAAAAATTACCCCCCAAATATTCAATTAAAAATTGTTTAAAGTTATTAAACCCTGAAGGGAATGTAAATGTTTGTAAAACCTCCATTTAGGACTAGTTTGAAGGAGCTGAGTTGTAAATCAGGAAACAGGATTGTGTTGACTTGATATCACCATAAACATTTCTAAAACTATTATATGTTTTAAAAGATGATTAAATCAAAGTTGTTGGGAAGGTGTGGTGCAGGTGAAGTGAAGGTTGTCGTTTGTTTGTAGTTATTTTGTATTTTTTAAACAAGGGGCAGATATTAAAACACTATTTTCGTCTTTCTGCACATTTTCATTCAGTGCTTTTTTTTAAACTTCTGATGAATTTGTTTTATTTTGAATAAAAAAAAACATGCAGCGCTGGGCTGTTTGTTCACGTCGTAGTTTCAGGGAAACGTTGGCTCAAACTTTATTGTTCTTCATCTTCTGACTCTCATCATATTCTATCGAGTGGAAACTCTTCAGATTAAACAAGTTAGATGTTCCCACCGCTAGTTAGAACGACTCGTCACGTTTTGCAAAATAAAGAAACCGAGTAGGACTCGCTGCAGATGAGACCTGCAGTTTAACAAAACCGAACTACGTCCACACCGACGAATTAGTCTTTCCTCTCATCAGTGATGTCGTCTGCTTTCTCTTCGCTTGTGAAACTTTGTTCAGTCACATTCTGACGGTCATGAGCACTCGTTTGACTCGTTTTGAAGCGAAAACTTAACGCGCTTTGGAGACTAGCTTAGCTTTTAGCCTGCTACCGCTAACGCCTGCTGCTGGACTGAGCGCTGCGTAACAACGACGTCACCACGCACGTTTTGTGTCACAGCTTTTTCTGTCCGGGCGCGTTGTTGAAGCAGCCGCTCCAACCCGAACAGAAACAGAAAAACGTCAATGAAATGTAAAATCCTATCGAAATATCGAAAATATGCTTAAACTTCATATCATCGTTATTGAATAAAAGTATATTGCGATATTTATCGTTATTGAATTATCGTCCAGCACTAGTATATATATACAAATATACACACACACACATATATATATATATACATATATATATATATATATGTGTGTGTGTGTGTGTGTGTGTGTGTGTGTGTGTGTGTGTATATATATACAGGTAGTCCCCGATTTACGAGCGCTCTGATCTGCGAGGTTCCAGACTTACGAGCTGCGAATTTTTGGAAAAAACGAAAAAAATACTGAGTTTTCATGTGTTTTTTCACCACAGTTAGTTAGCTAAGCATATGGACACACGTTTCCGATCATTTTTATGCACTCATAAGCAGTTTTTGGATGAAAATAGAGTGTTTGTAGTCGCGCTAGCGAAAACCGTTCCAATTTACGAGCGAAATTCCGGATTTACGAGAGAAATGGCGGCCGTTCCAAATTACGAGATTTCCGGTTTACGAGCGCCTCGTTGTAACGGATCTCGCTCGTAAATCGGGGACTACCTGTATATATATATATATATATATATATATATATATATATATATATATATATATTGTATATATATATATATATATACTGTATATACATATATATACTGTATATCTTACATATATGTGTGTATGTTTATATGTACAGTATATACAGTATATATATATACACACATATACAGTATATAAGATATACAGTACTGTATATATATGTACCGGTATATATGTGTATATATACAGGGAACCCCCGACCTACGACTCCACCGACCTGCGAACCACGGGACCTACGAACGAGCCAAAGTAGAAGAATGCCATCGACGTACGGCAGAAAATACGTGACCTACGAACGAGCCCCATTACAAGTATATAATCGAGCTACGGCGTAACTGCGTCACACACGGCAATCGGCGAGGTGGGGGAGGGGATTGCCCCTTGGCTGTTGTTAGTTGGGCATGGGCGTGACACTGCGCATGACAGTGGAAAAGTAAATGCTCCCAACATTCATTGTTGAGCAATGGCTAAGCAGTTCCATCAGATGCAGGTTTGATCATGAGAAAAACATCTGTCTACCTACACTTCAGTCAAANAACTGAGATCTGCGACCTTAAGGAAAAAGTCTCAGTGACTAAATTTACTCCTGAAACCTTCCAGAACAACGATAAAACAAAGTTTTATACGGGACTGCCCAACTTTTTAGTTTTGATGCAAATTTTTCAGCTCTGTGAACCTTATACATCAGCATGTCATCACTGTCAGCACTCTCCAAATTTGAGCAATTTATTATGATACTTATGCATCTCAGATTACATCTGCAGCTTCAAGACCTTGCCTATAGATTTAATGTGTCAAAAGCCACTGTGTCTCGAATTTGTTTTAGAACGATTCATGTTCTCCATGAAAGATTACAATTCTTAATAGTGGCCTGAGCGACAAGTAATTCAATCAACTATATTTATATAAATATTTTAAGTTTAAATGATTATACATGTATTTATCATTTAAAGTAAATCAAAAGTAAATTAAATCACTAATACTGTTACAGACCATATTTGTACATGTTAATTGTTCATGAAGACAAAAAAAAAATTTACCCAATAAGGTTGAATATTTTTAATTTATTCAATGAACTCCATAACCAATCTTTGTGAATAGTAGGCCTCGACAGCACTCCCCCCATCGAGGAGACTCTGGCGGCTCACCTGGCCCCCGCCGCCTCGAGAATGAAGCCTAGGCTGCTGCACTTCGGAAAAACTACTCGGAAAGTGCTACAAGGCTCAGGGCCTTGCGGCTCGCGCAGTGAACGCATCAACCTTGGTGCAAGCGTACCTGGCGGAAAAGCTGCATCATGTCCAGGTAGCAAAAGACGAGCAAGCCGTAACGGAAGACGTGGAGGAGGCCCGCCGAGCCTCAGACCTCGTGCTCAGCTTGATGGGGACAAAGCCATCTCCCAAGGCAAGGCAATGGCGGAAATGGTCGTCGCCCAGCGCCATCTTTGGCTCACCTTATCGGACCTCCCGGAAAACCAGAGGTCAACTTTCCTCCGATCGACTCGACGGGGCTTTTCGGGGGAGCTCTAGAACGCGTCCAGACCAAACTGGAACAGAGGCGCAAACAGGCGAAGCCCTCCGCGAGGGGTTGCCAAGAAAGAACTTTGCCCCCGTAAGGAGAACACAAATGGCCCCCCACGGAAGAAACCGCAGGTGGCGGTGGAACTTTCCAGGGACAGCCGAGGATCTCGCCAGTCTCCCCAGGCGGAAAGCAGGCTCGGACCTGATGAAACAGGACGAACCGACAATCTTACAGGTTTATCCGCCCACGTGGTATGGGTACCTGATCCATTGGGCCCAGTCTCCCCTCGTAAAAGACTACGAGGAGCGAGCGGCATATGTGTGCGCACCAAACGCGACTCGACCATTGCATGTGTAAACAAATTAAACACTGTTTCAAACATGTATAAAAATAAAAGTACCAAAGCACAGACTGCCCTGGTTCTTGACTCGAGTCCCATTTTTATAAAACAACCATGTGGTCCAACTATGAACCGCAGCGAGACACGTGAGCCAGATCTCGCGATATCTCCTGTCGGGCCGACCAGCCTGTCCGGGGGAGGGCCAGAGGGGTCAAAGGTCACCCCTTTAGCTCTCAAACGTGACGGGTTGCAACACAACATGCCATCCAGACTCAGTACGCATGTGCAGGCCTAGGAGGCGTGCCTACCAAATGATTGGGTCATGACAACAATTCGTCACGGACTCAAATTGCAATTCACTTGCCCTTTTCCACCGGTCGGCTCGGGTCGGATGTTACGTCATATGTGCGTCGCAGAGACCCCCTTTCATCCTTTCCCACCGGATATTCCGAGCGGAGCCGCGCGAGATTTCCTGAGATTTTCGGGCTGGTTTCAGAGGGGTACTGAAGCGAGCTCACCCGCTCCGGAAGTAGGAAGGAGGAGACGAGAGCTGTTTTTACGGAAGCGAGGGACGCGATCACTGCAGGACTTTTACATGATAAACACGGTAAAAACAATTATTATTTTTTAAATTTATAGCAAAGATGGGTCTTCAGCTGAACGTGTCCTTAATAAAATCACGTACTGCTCAAAACTGCACGATTTTAAAAAGTAGTTTCGCCACGAGCAACACGCGGCGCGCGGGCGGCTTTATGTCTTTAAATGTAGCTCAATGAACAGATATAAAATATATTTCATAGCTGACTTTAATAGTACGAGGGCTCCTGAGCTTAACCACGCTTTAATATTGTCACGTATGGTCAAATGTGCTGCATTTAAAGTAGTTTCGCTTTGACTTTTTCCAAAACCTGTGTTTGCACAACGAAAATAAATTATAAAAATTCGAATTTTATTTCAAATAACTCCAACAGGATACATTTCGTATATGAACATGTTGTGATCACACTAGATTTTTTTGAAAAATATCAGCTTTGTGGTTTTTGATAGAATTGATAATATGTGATACAAAGTAGAAAATAATGGACGTAGGTTGACACATTTATGTCTATAAAACATTGAATTTTATTTCAAATAACTCCAACAGGATACATTTCGTATATGAACATGTTGTGATCACACTAGATTTTTTTGAAAAATATCAGCTATGTGGTTTTTGATAGAATTGATAATATGTGATACAAAGTCTTTATTGTGTTCTTCTTCTAGTGGTGGCTAGTACTGTAGTAAATAGCTTGAGGAACACTACTGCCACCATGTGGTAAGACGAGTAGGATTCTGGACCCCGCCCACAGAAGGGGTACAAAAAAGCTGTGGAAACAGAACATAGATGTGACCCGACCCGAACTGAGCCGACCTGAGCCGATCCAACCCGAGCCGAGCCGAGCGGTGGAAAAGAGGCATAAGAGACCGCCCCGCTTCACAGGGGTGCTGCAATCTAAGATCAACCCTGCACGCGCACACGTGCTAAGGGAGGAAGTTTCGACCATGCTGCAAAAAGGAGTGATTAGTTTGGTCTCTGGACACAAGCTACTCTCCGGCCACTACAGCAAGTACTTCCTGGTGCCCAAAAAGGATTGTTCCCTGAGGCCAATTCTGGATCTCAGGACCCTCAACAAAAGGATTAAAACATTTAAGTTCAAGATGCTTACATTGCAACAAGTTCTCCAGTCTGAGACCTGGAGACTACGCATGTACAGTGGACTTAAAAGATGCCTATTTCCATATAGGCGTTTGGAGGAAACACAGAAAATTCCTCCGCTTTGCTTTTGAGGGAATCGCTTATGAATTCAAAGCTTTACCCTTCAGTCTAAAGACTGCTCCACGCACATTTACAAAATGTCTGGACGCAGCTCTGACCTCTCTCAGGAATCAAGGACTCAGGGTCATGAACTACCTGGATGACCTGCTCATTCTGGCTGAAAGCAGAAAGCAGGCCCAGTCACACTCCTACAAGGTGATTTCTCACTTAGAGTCTCTTGGGTTTGTTATAAACCTGCAAAAGAGCAATTTAACTCTGTCACGGGTTACCGTATTTCTGGGAGTACAAATCAACACCATCCAGTACAGAGCATGGCTCTCAAAGGAACGAGTTTCCTCGATTCGCTCTTGCCTGAGCAAATTTAAATTAGACCATCGGGTCCCTGCAAAAACCTGCCAACGCCTTCTAGGCCTTTCGGCAGCGGCCATTCCATGTGTGCCACACGCATTACTGAAAATGCGGCCCATGCAGCTATGGCTGAACCAACGGATATACAGCCTAACCTACCTAAACAAACAGGGAAGGTTAGGATAGATTCAAAGTGCCTGGAGGCTCTGGAACCTTGGAGAAACGTGTCCGTTTTCACGGATGGGGTCTCACTGGGAAGGGTGTCATGTCGTGTGGTCATCACAACGGATGCCTCAAAAACAGGATGGGGGGAAATCTGTAGGAATCAGAATGCCCGCGGCCTTTGGAATGAACAGGAAGCAAGATTACACATCAACTTCCTGGAATTGTTAGCCGTATTCCTGTCATTAAAATTCTTCTTCCACAAAGGCCTGATTGCTGGACAACACATTCTGGTGAAATCAGATAACAGGACCACAGTGTCCTTTATCAACAGAGAGGGAGGGACAAGGTCCCGGGCCCTCCTCTATCTGGCACAGAGGATGCTCACATGGTGTGCGCCAAGGATCCTGTCACTCAGGGCGACTCATGTCCCTGGTGAACAAATTACAGAGCGGATGCCCTCTCGAGAGGCCCTCTGCTGGCGTCAGAATGGAGCCTGAACCCACGGATTGTGGATCAGGTATGGTCACGATTCGGCAGGGCCTCTGTGGACCTGTTCGCCTGCAGGGCTAGCTCACACTGTGACCTTTACTTCTCCTTGAGGGAAGCAGATGCCCCATTGGGTATGGATGCTCTGGCACATAACTAGCCAGCAGGAGTGCTTTACTATGCGTTTCCACCCGTCCCTCTGATCGGGGCGACACTGGAACGGGTACGTAAGGGAGCTCTTTCTTTGATCCTTATAGCCCCCAACTGGCCGCAGAAAACGTGGTTTCCAGAGCTGATTTCAATGCTATCTGGGATACCATGACATTTGCCTTCTCATAGGGACCTCCTGACTCAGGTGCATGGTCAACTCTTTCACCCACGTCCAGAGTTGTGGCAACTTTCAGCCTGGCCTTTGAAGGGGTTTGGCTGAGAGCCTAGGGCTTCGGTTGCTTTGTCCCAAAACAAAAAAAATATATATATAAAACTCAGAGACTTTACAGGGGCCTGTAAGGTTACCCTGTGCTTGGCTTGTTTTTTTTACCTCCATTTGTCATATTTATGCCCAGTGGAGACATCATATTGTTGTTTACATGAGGCATTTTTTCTCCTCTTAGCATATGCTTTCTGCAGAAAGCAGCTGGGAGATGCCTGTCTTTAAGACGGATGCTCTCACATACACTTTGCCGAGCATTTCAAGGGCGTGAATGGATTACGTTCCCATAGCAAGTATGTTGCACCGAGAGAACATGACTGAAAGGGAACTGAAAGTTATGCACCATAACTCATGTTCCCTGAAGGAAGGGAACGAGGTGCAACATAACTGGCCCTTTTCAATGCTGGAAGCTCGGTGAAGTGCAATTGTTGAGGAAGATGGAGGGGCGCTCACCGCCTAAATACCCAGAGGGCGGGGCCTCTGGTGCGGCGGTGACGCCCCTGCCGTAAAGACGTGAGTATATTCCTTCAGGTAATCGCGCGGGGGCGCAATTCCCATAGCAAGTATGTTGCACCTCGTTCCGTTCCTTCAGGGAACATGAGTTATGGTGCATAACTTTCAGGTTTCTACTGGATCAGAACAGACAGCAGAACCTCCATGAAACTCCATGACTACAGCCTCCCTCAGACTGATGCTGGAGCTGAACCTGAGCAATGAAACTACGGTATTCTAATTGTGCGTGTGCGTCACCACCAGAACCAACTCCTCCTGAAAGAATTCAAACAGCTCATTTACTGCTTTGTTTTGGGTCAAGATCCAACAGTGAAAATGAGGACAAACAAGTTGGCTCTGAACAATATTAGACCAAGTTTTATGATTATGGTATTTTTCATTTCTTTGTCCAGTTTAATAGTACAAAAAGTAAAAAAGACAACATGGATCAACTCTAAAGCTGCTCTACAATCAGAGCTGATTAAATTATTATCAGACAGGACCGTTTCATCCAGGGTTTACATCTGATCCTGACTCTTCCTATATCCTCCAGCACAAAGTCACACTTCTGAAGGAAGCAACATAACGAAAGTGGAAGAAAACTCAAGTATAGAACCCCTCATGCTAGGATCATGTTGGTGTAGACTCATGTAGGACATGACATACCGTATTCACCGTTGTATTATACGCTCCGGTCTATAATACGCTTTGACCAATTATTGGAAATAAACCAGAAAAAACCGTACATAATACGCTTCGGTGTTTAATACGCATCTATTATGCGTCACCGCTACGTGATGCGTCAGCGCCTCATTTGCCCTGCTTAAAATGGCGGCGACAGAAGCGAGCGAGTATGAAGAACTTCACAAGGAAACACGGTAAAACTATTATTTCTTTGCAAGAAAAAATATATTTCTTAGCTGACTTTATAGCACACGGTCTCCTGAGCTTAACCAAATGTGAAATCAGCTGGTCTGAGCTGGATTTTAAAAAATAGTTCGCCGATTTGCATACAGGTGGTTTGGATGCTTTCTTTCTTTAAATTTAGCTAAATAAATGCTTAAAAATATATTCCTTAGCTGACTTTATAGCACACGGGCTCCTGAGCTTAACCAAATGTGAAATCAGCTGGATTTAAAATCCGCTGTGTGGTTTATGAGTGGTATCTTGCTAACAAAAACAGCAAACCTCACAGCTAAATGCAGCTACATCCAGAGCAGGGGGCGGGCAGCGACAGAGTCAGTCCGACCAGAGGAGGCTTTTTTCGGACACGTGAGCTAGAAACGGTCTGGAAGTGGCCCTCCTCTTCCTCTTCGCTCTCTGAGTCCTCTGCTGCTGCCCATAGCGCCCATAGCGGCCGAAACTGGTATTGCACCATTTTTGCCCAAAATGAAAAACAGCGAATCAGAGCGAAAAATGAGTCTAAAAATATGGGAAAAAATCCATAGATAATACGCTTCGGTGTTTAATACGCAGGACATTCAAATGAGCAAAAAAAACGCGTATTATACACCGACAAATACAGTATCAAGAAAGGTAAAGTTTTAAAAGAAATGAAGCAACTGGATTTCTGTTCTAGTTGAAGACATTTACCGGTAAACTGCACGATGCTGGTATTATCAATACAGGTAGTCCCCGACTTACAAGCGCCCTGACATACGAGGTTCCGGACTTACGAGCTGGCGAACGAGCAGTAAATTTGTAAAGAACATGTAAAAAATACAGCACTTTTATGTGTTTTTAGATGAAAGTGTGTTAGCTAACCGTTTGGAAACAAGTTTCTGAGCATGTTTATGAACTAGTATGAACATTTGTGATGAAAAACGAGTGTTCGTAGTAGCGCTAGCATAAAATTTTCGACTTACGACAGAAAATCCGGACTTACAAGCAACACGTGTTTCGGGTTCCGACATACGAATTTTCGTCTTACAAGATACTCGTAGTAAAGGAAATTGCTCGTAAGTCGGTGACCCCCTGTACTTGGATTGATCTGCTTACACCTACCTCACTGATGAAAGGAGAGCTAAGAGTTCAGACTGAGATTGCTCTGAAAAACATCAAATACAGTGGTGCTTGGTGGACCATGCAGCAACGCAATGAGCCTAAACACACAAGTGGTTCTACCAAAGAATGGTTCAAGAAGAATAAAGTTCATGTTGTGGAATGGGCCAAGTCAAAGTTCTGACCTTAATCCAATCCAGATGTTGTGGAAGGACCTTTAATGTGAGGAAACCACCAACATCCAGAGTTGAAGCTGTTCTGTACTGAATGGGATAAAATTCCTCCAAGCCGGTGAGCAGGACTGATCAACAGTTACCAGAAATGTTTAGTTGCAGTTAGGTCACACCGGGTACTGAAATCAAAGGTTCACATACTTTTACCACTCACAAATATGTAATATGGGATCATTTTCCTCAATAAATAAATGACCAAGTATAGTATTGTATTTGATCTCATTTGTTTAACTGGGTTCTCTTTATCTACTTTTAGGACTTGTGTGAAAATCTGATGATGTTTTATCATACTCATGCAAAAATATAAAAAGATTAAAGGCTTCATAAACTTTCACTGGATGGATCAGATTCAGAGCACAGATGGACAAGACCTGGGTTGGATTTGAGGAAATCAGAGTTTTTATGTTCATAAGGTCATAAAATAATCTGATCTGAGCCACGTTTGACTGAAGTGAATGTAGCCTAAAAAATGGTTTACATAAACTGGTGAAATTATCACCCAATTTTCCTTAGTGGCCTTTCTTAAGCTTTTCAATGCAGCCACACACCAACACAAAAGTCAGTGCCGTGCTTATTTTTCCGTTATCATGCTCACAACACATACAGGTCCTTCTCAAAAAATTAGCATATTGTGATAAAGGTCAATATTTTCCATAATGTAATGATAAAAATGAAACGTTCATATATTTTAGATTCATTGCACACCAACTGAAATATTTCAGGTATTTTATTGTTTTAATACTGATGATTTTGGCATACAGCTCATGAAAACCCAAAATTCCTGTCTCAAAAAATTAGCATATTTCATCGACCAATAAAAGAAAAGTGTTGTTAATACAAAAAAAGTCAACCTTCAAATAATTATGTTCAGTTATGCACTCAATACTTGGTCGGGAATCCTTTTGCAGAAATGACTGCTTCAATGCGGCGTGGCATGGAGGCAATCAGCCTGTGGCACTGCTGAGGTGTTATGGAAGCCCATGATGCTTAGATAGCAGCCTTAAAGGGTGTGACATGATTTGGAACTATGCATAAAGTGGCACAACATATATATGTTGTCTCATTCAACTATGTTGGTTTTTACAAGCAAAATGATAAATCTATGAAAATTTGATTTAAAAGTGATTTTAAAATTGGCGCCGTGTTTCGTCAAGGGACATCCGGGTACTTACGCATGCGACGTCGTGACGTAGGGACCAGCACGGTTGTCTGCCGCTGCTATTAGCATGCAGTGAAATTGTCTTCAAGATCGCCTATTTTCTTTTGTATAACTTGAAAAATGCCGGTACGTTGTGTCGCATTTGGGTGTTCTAACATCGCCAGCTCTGTAGACGACTACGATCGGGTTCCAGCACTTCACCCTCGGAACTTTGCTCATCTGAAATGTTGGATTTCCCCTCGCACCACCTCGTTCACTGAACGGTAAGACTCAAATAAATACGGGTGCAGACCTAAATTAGAACCAGCTGTTTCTTGTTCAACACTCGAACTAACTTCGGCTTCCCAAACTGAAGACAAATCGCTCAAATCTTCACTTAAATTGCTTAATTCCTCGGTTTGTATATTCTCTGCCATAGTTATTTACAAGGTGCGTTCTGGCGATTGCGTCATAAAATGCGTAGGCGTTTGACCCGTCCTTTCTCCACCCGAAAACTGCGACGCTCTGAAGAGAACTATTTTATTAAAAAATACTTTTAGATATTAATTATTCGAAGCATCTGTGTACAAAAAAATCAAAGCTGAGTAACTACTCTGCCCCTTTATGCATTGTTCCAAAATCATGTCTCACACACACTTTAAGCTCATCCAGAGTGTTGGGTCTTGCGTCTCTCAACTTTCTCTTCACAATATCCCACAGATTCTCTATGGGGTTCAGGTCAGGAGAGTTGGCAGGCCAATTGAGCACAGTAATACCATGGTCAGTAAACCATTTACCAGTGGTTTTGGCACTGTGAGCAGGTGCCAGGTCGTGCTGAAAAATGAAATCTTCATCTCCATAAAGCTTTTCAGCAGATGGAAGCATGAAGTGCTCCAAAATCTCCTGATAGCTAGCTGCATTGACCCTGCCCTTGATAAAACACAGTGGACCAACACCAGCAGCTGACATGGCACCCCAGACCATCACTGACTGTGGGTACTTGACACTGGACTTCTGGCATTTTGGCATTTCCTTCTCCCCAGTCTTCCTCCAGACTCTGGCACCTTGATTTCTGAATGACATGCAAAATTTGCTTTCATCCGAAAAAAGTACTTTGGACCACTGAGCAACAGTCCAGTGCTGCTTCTCTGTAGCCCAGGTCAGGCGCTTCTGCCGCTGTTTCTGGTTCAAAAGTGGCTTGACCTGGGGAATGTGGCACCTGTAGCCCATTTCCTGCACACGCCTGTGCACGGTGGCTCTGGATGTTTCTAAACCAGACTCAGTCCACTGCTTCCGCAGGTCCCCCAAGGTCTGGAATTGGCCCTTCTCCACAATCTTCCTCAGGGTCCGGTCACCTCTTCTCGTTGTGCAGCGTTTTCTGCCACACTTTTCCATTCCCACAGACTTCCCACTGAGGTGCCTTGATACAGCACTGTGGGAACAGCCTATTCATTCAGAAATTTATTTCTGTGTCTTACCCTCTTGCTTGAGGGTGTCAATGATGGCCTTCTGGACAACAGTCAGTTCGGCAGTCTTACCCATGATTGCGGTTTTGAGTAATGAACCAGGCTGGGATTTTTTTAAAGCCTCAGGAATCTTTTGCAGGTGTTTAGAGTTAATTCGTTGATTCAGATGATTACTGTAGGTTAATAGCTCGTTTAGAGAACCTTTTCATGATATGCTGATTTTTTTAGATAGGAATTTTGGGTTTTCATGAGCTGTATGCCAAAATCATCAGTATTAAAAGAATGAAAGATCTGAAATATTTCAGTTGGTGTGCAATGAATCTAAAATATATGAAAGTTTCATTTTTATCATTACATTATGGAAAATAATGACCTCTATCACAATATGCTAATTTTTTTAGAAGGACCTGTACGGTGGTTTGAACTCTATCTCTTCACTCTGTGAGGGGGTACAATCATTTGTTTAGCAGCAAGTTAAACAAAAACGTTGGGCACGAGAGCCACACCTCACTGAATTAACCTTTTTACATTTACTAATGTGCATCCTGAAAATCAATACTGTACAGTACTTTGTGATGCTTTGTGGTTACCATAGTTCCATGTCTACTTCAGGTTCATTGAAACAAGTCTTAGCAGTGATCTACCTATTTCAGTCATTCTGACACCCGCCAACACTGCAGGTCGCTATCACAACATAAACACATTTGTATTAGAGCCCGATCGATATATGGTAGGGCTGATATTTTAGGCCGATATAGACATTTGGGGACATATGCAATATCTGTGATAATTGTCCCATTATTTGCCGATATAAGCACTTCTAATTGTCACCTCAAAAATGATGGAACCAGCCGTAATTGTCAATGTATCGAGCAGAGGGCGCAAGAAAACTACTTTCAAGTCATGGCCATTCACTTAAGTTTCACTTTCACATTCAGCACTGACAAAGAAGGGAGCAATACAGAGCATGGTAAGTTTATTTTAATTGATCTGTAAAACAAATCAATAATAAGTCATCTTCAATCCTTCAACCCTCTTGTCATTAGCTACGTACCTCTCAAGTCAAGCTAACCTTTAGATAACCTATCATAGGCTGTTGCCTTTAGAAAACTTTATCCAGAACAATAAATCTAAGAAAGAGGTCAAATATATTGCAGTGTTAGTAACATTAACTTTGTTGTCCTCACTGAAATGTATTGTTTGTCTGAAATATTTATTTCTCTGCAAAGAAAAAAAACTGCAGCAGTCAATACTAGTTAGACCTTCACCATGCGTGACTGAATAAACAATGAACAGGGAAGGACGATTAACACACTTGATAACTTTATTATGAAAAGTGGAGGATAGAAAATGTGAACGCACGTTAGAAAGACTGTTTCAAGACTTCAAGTATTAAAAGTAGCCGTTTTCTTGGATTATTGGGGGTGGACAAAGCTCAAAAAATTTCAGCCAATACATCGTTCAGCATTAGCCTTCCCCTCCCAATACTGGTATTGGCGATAGCCAACATTTCCACATCGGTCAGGCTTTGGTTAATTTTATTTATTATTCTAGTTTCATACCAAACTAAGGCTTGCCTCGTGCAGCAGAGTGGTCCTGTGATGCTTTGTGTCAGAACACCATTGTTTTAACAAGACACGTTTAATAGAGGAGTGTGTGCGCTGCTGAGGACAGTATGAGCTGCTGAGGAGTGTGTGAGCTGCTGAGGAGTGTGTGAGCTCCCGGGGTGTGGTTCTGCACACTATCAATGCTGTAGTCTCCATAGATGAATCCTGACGGTGCTCTCGCCATCACTCCTGCTGCTGCAGGCTGAGAGTAAAATGATCTATGATGCAGGATTCTTTTGAGATGGAAATCATTCAGCTGTGAGCACAGCTGAGGACCCCCCCCCCCCCACACACACACACACACACACCATTGACAATCCGGTCGCTGGACAAAGAGAGCAGGATTCCCACCCTCCTCCGAGTCCCACAGCCAACATGTGAATGGGAGCGGCTGCATCCGCAGCATCCAGTGGAGGTGTGCTGATGTGGAGGAGATGCTGCTGAAAACCTTCTCCACACACAGGAAGTCTGCTGCTCAAACCCAGGACCATCACACACAACTCACACATCTGACCATGAGGATGCCTCAGTCACGTGCACAGGACTGCATGGTTGGAAATGGGAATAAAGGTGCAGCGGTGTGCAGAATGATGTAGATGTCCAGATGATCCTGTGGACAAGACAGCCTGTCCTAAAACTGCACTTTCATTCAAATCCATGAAAACTGCTCAACAGCTGGAGCTCAACTAACACGAGAACACACTAAACCAGTTCCAGGTCCAAAACAGGACGGGTAATCATGTCCTGCCTGATTAAAAACCAGTTCCAGGTCCAAAACAGAACGGGTAATCATGTCCTGCCTGATTAAAAACCAGTTCCAGGTCCAAAACAGGACGGGTAATAATGTCCTGCCTGATTAAAAACCAGTTCCAGGTCCAAAACAGAACGGGTAATCATGTCCTGCCTGATTAAAAACCAGTTCCAGGTCCAAAACAGGACGGGTAATCATGTCCTGCCTGATTAAAAACCAGTTCCAGGTCCAAAACAGAACGGGTAATCATGTCCTGCCTGATTAAAAACCAGTTCCAGGTCCAAAACAGGACGGGTAATCATGTCCTGCCTGATTAAAAACCAGTTCCAGGTCCAAAACAGGACGGGTAATCATGTCCTGCCTGATTAAAAACCAGTTCCAGGTCCAAAACAGGACGGGTAATCATGTCCTGCCTGATTAAAAACCAGTTCCAGGTCCAAAACAGGACGGGTAATCATGTCCTGCCTGATTAAAAACAAGTTCCAGGTCCAAAACAGGACGGGTAATCATGTCCTGCCTGATTAAAAACAAGTTCCAGGTCCAAAACAGGACGGGTAATAATGTCTTGCCTGATTAAAAACAAGTTCCAGGTTCAAAACAGGACGGGTAATAATGTCTTGCCTGATTAAAAACAAGTTCCAGGTTCAAAACAGGACGGGTAATAATGTCTTGCCTGATTAAAAACAAGTTCCAGGTTCAAAACAGGACGGGTAATAATGTCTTGCCTGATTAAAAACAAGTTCCAGGTTCAAAACAGGACGGGTAATAATGTCTTGCCTGATTAAAAACAAGTTCCAGGTTCAAAACAGGACGGGTAATAATGTCTTGCCTGATTAAAAACAAGTTCCAGGTTCAAAACAGGACGGGTAATAATGTCTTGCCTGATTAAAAACAAGTTCCAGGTTCAAAACAGGACGGGTAATAATGTCTTGCCTGATTAAAAACAAGTTCCAGGTTCAAAACAGGACGGGTAATAATGTCTTGCCTGATTAAAAACAAGTTCCAGGTTCAAAACAGGACGGGTAATAATGTCTTGCCTGATTAAAAACAAGTTCCAGGTTCAAAACAGGACGGGTAATAATGTCTTGCCTGATTAAAAACAAGTTCCAGGTTCAAAACAGGACGGGTAATAATGTCTTGCCTGATTAAAAACAAGTTCCAGGTTCAAAACAGGACGGGTAATAATGTCCTGCCTGATTAAAAACAAGTTCCAGGTTCAAAACAGGACGGGTAATAATGTCTTGCCTGATTAAAAACAAGTTCCAGGTTCAAAACAGGACGGGTAATAATGTCTTGCCTGATTAAAAACAAGTTCCAGGTTCAAAACAGGACGGGTAATAATGTCTTGCCTGATTAAAAACAAGTTCCAGGTTCAAAACAGGACGGGTAATAATGTCCTGCCTGATTAAAAACAAGTTCCAGGTTCAAAACAGGACGGGTAATAATGTCTTGCCTGATTAAAAACAAGTTCCAGGTTCAAAACAGGACGGGTAATAATGTCTTGCCTGATTAAAAACAAGTTCCAGGTTCAAAACAGGACGGGTAATAATGTCTTGCCTGATTAAAAACAAGTTCCAGGTTCAAAACAGGACGGGTAATAATGTCTTGCCTGATTAAAAACAAGTTCCAGGTTCAAAACAGGACGGGTAATAATGTCTTGCCTGATTAAAAACAAGTTCCAGGTTCAAAACAGGACGGGTAATAATGTCTTGCCTGATTAAAAACAAGTTCCAGGTTCAAAACAGGACGGGTAATAATGTCCTGCCTGATTAAAAACAAGTTCCAGGTTCAAAACAGGACGGGTAATAATGTCTTGCCTGATTAAAAACAAGTTCCAGGTTCAAAACAGGACGGGTAATAATGTCTTGCCTGATTAAAAACAAGTTCCAGGTTCAAAACAGGACGGGTAATAATGTCTTGCCTGATTAAAAACAAGTTCCAGGTTCAAAACAGGACGGGTAATAATGTCTTGCCTGATTAAAAACAAGTTCCAGGTTCAAAACAGGACGGGTAATAATGTCTTGCCTGATTAAAAACAAGTTCCAGGTTCAAAACAGGACGGGTAATAATGTCCTGCCTGATTAAAAACAAGTTCCAGGTTCAAAACAGGACGGGTAATAATGTCTTGCCTGATTAAAAACAAGTTCCAGGTTCAAAACAGGACGGGTAATAATGTCTTGCCTGATTAAAAACAAGTTCCAGGTTCAAAACAGGACGGGTAATAATGTCCTGCCTGATTAAAAACAAGTTCCAGGTTCAAAACAGGACGGGTAATAATGTCTTGCCTGATTAAAAACAAGTTCCAGGTTCAAAACAGGACGGGTAATAATGTCTTGCCTGATTAAAAACAAGTTCCAGGTTCAAAACAGGACGGGTAATCATGTCCTGCCTGATTAAAAACAAGTTCCAGGTTCAAAACAGGACGGGTAATCATGTCCTGCCTGATTGTGGGTGACCGTGGTGTAGTGGTAATGGCAGTCGACCCCTGATCGGAAGGTTGGAGGTTCGAATCCCGCATCCGCCCACCATGTGTTGTGTGTCCCTGGGCAAGACACTTAACCCCAAGTTGCTCCCGGTAGGTCTGGATGGCGCCTTGCAAGGCAGGCTACCACTACCGGTGTATGAATGTCTGAATGAATGGGTGGATGGCTGGTATTGTAAAGCGCTTTGGGGCTCCTCACAGGGGGCTGGAAAGCGCTATATAAATAAGCTCCATTTACCATTTACCATGATTAAAAACAAGTTCCAGGTTCAAAACAGGACGGGTAATCATGTCCTGCACGATAAAAGTAAACGAACTTGTGTTTTTTTCACAAAAGCTCCAACTTTGCGTTCGAGCAACTATCGTGTGCCTATAACGGTACCCAAAGCCAGCGTTTCTTTTCTTAATCAAACCGAACCCGACCCGAGCAGAACCGGGCCGGACTCGTGTGTGTGGAGCCAGCTCGTCCAGCTCCGGGGTCAACTGTGTTTTTAAAGCCAGACAACAATCACTGCTCCTCAGACTGGAGCTGACCGCAGACCCTGCGCCATCTTAGAAACACATTTGTTTCCCCTTTTCTTCAACAAAGAGCCGGTCCAGCAGAACCAGGACCGGAACATCCGAACAACGCGTCTCAATACAACTCTTTAAGGTTTACAATGAAAAGACACTTACCAGCATTCTGGTGTATTCCTGTTCCGAAAAGGAGGACGAGCAGAAGGTATTGTACTACAACCATCGTGTCTACAAACCAGACTGACTCGACTGCTACTAACTTCTCCGCGAGCAGGGAGTGAGAGCCCTGATTGGCTGGCAGCTTGTCACGCCCCGCCTCTTCGGAGCCTGGGCTCGCAACGAAACACTCTGATTGGCTGTCTGGCTTGTCACGTGTCACCGCCCCAAATGACACAACCCCTGTAAACAAACCCTTGTCTTTCACCACTGGCACATTATTGGTAATTTTCATTCAACCTTTATTTATACAGGTTAATCCCATGAGTCTCGAGGACTCATTTACAAGAGAGACCTGGAAAATGACACCACTTTTTTCAGTTCGGGTAATGACATAAAACAGATTTTGGATATGATGAAAACAGAATTTATAAAAATACAAACTTGGTTTAAATTAAACAAATTATCTTTGAATTTAGATAAAACTAACTACATGATTTTCAGTAACAAAAAGGGAATTGTTGATGACGATCCATTTGAAATTGAAGATGTTGTGATCTGTAAAGTGAGTGAAGTGAAGTTTCTGGGTGTTATCATTGATGACAAACTGACATGGAAACATCATGTAAATTCTATTAAAAAAAAACTAGCTAGAGCAATTGCAGTACTGTATAAAGTCAGGGATTTTTTAATTGATAAAGCTTTACATATGTTGTATAACACAATCATTGCTCCACATTTAATCTATTGTATTGAGGTTTGGGGAAAAGCATGCAAAACTATTACAAAGCCTGTTTTTATTTTACAAAAGAGAGCTGTAAGAGTAATCACCAGAAAACATTTCACTCACCCTTCAAACACCTTGTTTATTCAACTAAACTTATTGAAATTCCAGGAATTGGTAGAATATAGTATTTTATCAATTATGTATAGGGCTCATAATAACACATTACCTTTAAATATCCAAAGAAATTTTATAAAAAGACAAAGTTATTACAATCTCAAAGGGACAGAGATATTCATCAAACCACAATTCAGAACCAGCTTAAAGGGACGGGCTTAAAAGNAAACACACACACACATACGGAGGTAGTTAGCTTAATGTAATTTGTTTTTTTCTATTTCCGCTTTGGCCACTTCCGGTTTGGTTTAATGTAATCTGGTTTTTTGTACTTCCGCTTTGGCCACTTCCGCTTTTGGCTTAATGTACGGTAATTTCGTTTTTTTCAAATGTTGTGTTTTTGTTGTGTTTTTCCAAATGTAATTCTGTTTTATTTTTTAAATGTTGTTCATTTACACCTTGGGGCCACCGTACCTAAGCCTGTGTTTTTCAAAGTGGAGGCTGCGACCCCCTGGGGGGCGCCAGGGGGAGCCTAAGAAATCTGGAGAGAAGAAGATAAAACCCAGTCCAAAAAATAAAATAAATAAAAATTGTAATAATAATAATAAAAATTGCACACTAGGGCAATCTGTATCTGTCGTTTCCAGATAAATATGCTTGAGAGAGAGGCTACCGGTACATTTCTTTTGTTTTGTTCTTCTGGTCAACGGTTTGTTGAAAAGTATTTTTTTCAGTGTTTAAAACATGTTAGTTAATAATAAATTTATGCTCAGCAGCTGTAATAATTAATTGAATACTGTATAGTGAATAAAAGTTAAAACATTCTAAAAGTTGATGTTTCTTTACATACAGTATTTTGCAGCATTGTTTGGGGATTTGCAAGAGGGGCCTCGGCCAGACGCTAATCCTGTTTGGGGGGACATGGCATGGAAAAGTTTGGGAACCCCCGGCCTAGGCTATTTTTTCATTCAAACTTTATTTAGACAGGTTAATCCCATTGAGCCTCGGGGACTCATTTACAAGACCTGATTTCAAAGAGTTTTGACAACAGTGGATAACAGCAACAATAATAGACAGTCACAAAAGAGTACCGTATTTTCCGGAATATAGGTTGCAGCTTTTTATCATTTTTGCATGCCCTGCGACCTATATTCAGGTGCGACCTATTTATGGCTTTTTATAAAATAAGCTGATTTGTAATCATTTATTAACAAAAATTAAACTGAGACACACTCTTACAATAATGTCAGCTAACAAATATATTTTTTAGGTGTTTATCCTGCTAAAATTATTCATTTATTAAAGAAAAGTTCAGCTCAGACACATATTTGCTATAATTTTTATCAAACAAATAATTGTTTTTAAGTGTTAATCTTCTTAAAAGCCTTGCTGTGCGCTCCTGTGGCAGACATTTGCAGCAGAGCTAAACACGGTCCACATTTTGACGTAGGTGCGACCTATATTCAGGTGCGACCTATATTCCAGAAAATACGGTATGCGTTATCATGGCAAACGCAGACTGAGGTTCTTCATCCTACGTCACAGATGTTGCATTCGCGTGTAGTCGGATGTCCCGTGAAGAAACACTGTTTTTAATTTTAAACTCACTTTGAAAGGAATTTTCNTTTTTCAAGTTATACAAAAAAAAAGCGATCTGGCAGAGAATGAATATGCGTTATCATGGCAAACGCAGACTGAGGTTCTTCATCCTACGTCACAGATGTTGCATTCGCGTGTAGTCGGATGTCCCGTGAAGAAACACTGTTTTTAATTTTAAACTCACTTTGAAAGGAATTTTCATTAATTTATCATTTTGTTTGCTAAAACGAACATAGTTGAATGATACCAGATATTTATGTTGTGTCACTATATGCAAAGTTAAAAGATGATGTCACCCACACTTTAAATCCGTTATTTAAATAAACAGATTTACGTCTCACCTCCGTCATGACGGGGTACTTGAGGGGGGCGGACAATTTCTGCTGCCCGTCCACATAAATGTAGACGAGACTCTGTCCAAACGGCCTCTTTCCTGGTACGTGCACCACACCGACGCTGTGCTGCGGACCCAAAATCAGCCACGATGACGCTCGTTAAACGCACAACAGCTGTTCATTCTCATTAGCCGTCAAGAGATTCAGATTCCAAACGTGTTCTCGCAGCACGCGGTGCGTCTTTCCCTGCGAACGACGCGTCTGTTCCAAATGATTCTCACCCAGAGGGAGTCGCAGAAGCAGTAGTCGGGCAGCATGACCGTCACATACTCCTTCTTCGTGCACACAGCCACCACCAGCACCCCCGCCGAGCTGATGAACGCCTCGAACCCCGTCCCTCCAGGAGTGAAAAAGCTGCACAGAACGAAACAGCAGGAGTTTCACGTGTGGACGACAACGTGAACAAAGACGAGTTCAGCAAAGAAGCAAAAGTACATGGGATTAAGACAAAAGCTGTACCAAGGCTGTCAAAATGTATTTGTTGTATTTACTGCGGTTGGTTCTAAAAATACTTTACTTTCCTCAGGATGTCGGTACAAATGCTTTTCATCACCTGCCGCTGAAAGGCGGGTGATAAAAAGCAAAAAAGATAAAAAGCAATACGCTGATGTTGTTGAGGTTAGGCCTGTCACGATCAATTTTGCTGGGCGATGGATGGATGTGATGGATGGATGGATGAATTGATGGATGGATGGATGACTCGATGGATGGATGGATGATGGATGGATGAATGGATGATGGATGGATGAATGGATGATGGATGGATGAATGGATAGATAGATGGATGATTGGATGGATGGATGTGATGGATGTATGATGGTTGGAGGATGGATGGATGGATGGATGAATGGTTGGCTAGATGGATGGATGACTCGATAGATGGATGGATGGATGAATAGATAGATAGATGGATGATTGGATGGATGGATGGATGACTTGATAGACGGATGGATGATGGATGGATGAATGATAGATATATGGATGATTGGATGGATGATGGATGGATGTGATGGATGTATGATGGTTGGAGGATGGATGGATGGATGAATGGCTAGATGACTTGATAGATGGATGATGGATGGATGAATGGATAGATGGATGGACGATTGGACAGATGGATGGATGATTGGGCAGATGGATGGATGATGGATGGATGATTAGGCAGATGGATGGATGATGATGAATGGATGGATGGATGATGATGAATGGATGGATGGATGATTTGGCGGATGGATGGATGGATGATTGGGCAGATGGATGATGAATGGATGATTGGACAGATGTATGGATGATGAATGGATGGATAGATGGATGGGTGAACGGATGGATGGATTATTGGACCGATGGATGGATGATGATGAATGGATGATGAATGGATGGATGGATGGATAATTGGACAGATAAATGGATGATTGGACAGATGGATGAATAGATGGATGGAAGATTGGATGTTGGATGGATGATGGATGGATGATAGATGGATGGATGATTGGACAGATGGATGGAGAGATGATGAATGGATGGATACATTGAAGGATGAATGGATGATGATTGGACAGATTGATGGATGGATGAATTGATAGATAGATGAATGGACAGATGGATAGATGATGAATGGATGGATAGATGGATGAATGGATGAAAGGATGGATGAATGGACAGAAGGATGGATGAATGGATGATGAATAGATGATAGATGGATGGACTGAAGGATGGATGATTGGATAGATGGATGATGAATGGATGGATGGATAATTGGACAGATAGATGGATGGATGAATGGATGGATAATTGGACAGATGGATGGATGGATGAATAGATGGGTGGAAGATTGGATGTTGGATGGATGGCTACTGTGATGGTTCCTAACGTTGGTTGGTTGTGGTGAACATCTCAAATGTGGCAGACTACAAAAGGTACTCTGGTGGATGTGCACCCAATGATTACTCTCAGAAAGTCTCTTTGAAA
>JBBPBX010021774.1:0-18851 GCA_038048925.1 Garcialebias charrua | reverse complement strand
ACAGTGAAAAACACGGAACTGGAACAGTTTTAAATTGTGTTGCTGCCTCTTTTCCCCTCCTCAAAATGGTAACATTTGTTAATTTAGGCATTTAATATGTTTACTACAAGAATAAAATGTGAGTTTATGAGATTTGAAATTCATCCCCTTCTGGTTTTATTTACATTCACACAACTTTTTTAAGTATCGAGGTTGGAGACATTTTGAACTCGTCTGTGTCCTCACCTCCCACCAGAAGAATGATGCCTCCCGTCATGGCAACGCGGGACTTGCGCAGTTTGTCGCCGCCCCCGCAGGTGGTGCACTTCATCCCCATGCAGGCCACGCCCAGACCTGAGATGGACACGATGATGCCGACTATCATCAGGGCGCGAGTGGCCTGGAGAGAACCTGCAGCAGTCAGAGGGAAGGAGGTGTCCACGGAGAGGTTTACGCTCAGGGCAGTTTGGTGAAATACAGTTTTCTTTGAAGTCTCAAGTGTACAAAATGGAAAAAAGAACGTTCTTTTTTTTTGATACGCCCTACATAACAGACATTCTCCCACATGGCAAACATACAACTTCCATGCATGTGACCAAACTCCTGGTCGTCCAGAGAGCGCGCAGCCTGTTTGAGTGTCGCTGTGAGACACGTGTTTCTGCTGCTTTAGTTCTTATAATTTAATGTACAGACACAAATATTTTTTCATACTCCAGATTATAACAAACACGTGTCTGTGTTTAACTTTATTTTGTTGTCCCCCAAACGCACAAAGTTCTCTCTGTGAGTCAGTTTTAGGTCGTCACGTCAGAATATGTACGTTTTAAACTAGTTAGAGATGGAATGTCGTTCATTGTATAAGTACAATGGGGATATTTTAAAACTTTACTTATAATAAAATAGGTTTTGTCAAATGTAGGTAAAGGTTTATGGATGTTGATCGCTGCTAATGTTAAATTAATGTTGAGGTCAGAGAGTTCTTTTTGTCTCAGAGAGGAGCCTGCAGGCACCTGACGCCTGTAGGAGGCCGAGGCCATCCTGCTGAGTGACAAGCATTTATAAAAACACTTCCTGCACACAGTCCGGTGCAGATCTTCATGACCGGGGCTTCAATGTAACATCTGTGTAGACCTGCGTGAACTCTGTTCTTGCAAGTACACTGGGTTGAAAAAAATCTCCCATGTTCGTGTGTGTCTCTTTTTAAATAAGTAGATAATGAAAGGATATTTTTATCCAACAGGTTTAGTGAAGGTCCAAATTTTTCTCTACACCAAAGGTCATGCTCAAAAATCCAGATGTAAAATCCAACAATGCTCAGTCGGGTCATCCATAATGGGAAAAAAAACTGTTTGCTGATGTGACGATGGCCTCCGGGGCCCACCATCTCCCCCGTCAACTCTTCAGAGACAGTCATGCCAAAGTGGTTCAAAACACCAAAGTCCATGTTCGATAATCCAGGTACAAAATCCAGCGATGTTCAATGAGGTCATCTGGACGGTTTCTTTTTTCTTTTTCTTTTTTTGCTGAGACGTTTCCTTCATCCAAAGGACTTCTTCAGTCTGGGGAACCACCGAACAAAACTGATCCCCACAAACAGCAAACTCCACCAGAGGAGTTGACGGAGGAGAGGGCGGGCACCGGAAGCCATTTTAGCACTGGCAAACAGTTTTTTCCCCACTATGGAGTTGGTGGGACTCAGTTTTGTTTGGTGGCTCCTCAGATTGAAGAAGTCCTTTGGATGAAGGACGAAACATCTCAGTGTTATGCCCTGGGCATGTCATTTTATTCAGAGGGATGAGATGTTCAAAGGTTGGGAGGCTGATTGACTGCAGCTGTTGATCAATTAAAGCACGCTGTAGGTGGGGTGGTTGCTCCCTCTATATTGGGTCCAAGCCACAGAAGCAGAAGAGAGATCCAAAGCAGTAGCAGCTGAGAGTCCGTAGCCGATGAAGCCGAAAGAAGTAGCAGATGACAAAGCCGAAGAAGCCGAAAGAAGTGACCGAAGAAGCCGAATGTAGCAGCCGAAGAAGATCCGAATGATGAAGCCGTGAGAAGAAGCCGAACGAAGTAGCCGAATGTAGCAGCCGAAGAAGATCTGAATGATAAAGCCGAATGAAGAAGCTGAAGAAGAAGTCGTGAGATAAGAAGAAGACCTGTTGTCGTTGTTGCTGAAGATGGAGGCGTGAGTGACCCGCTGGACTTGGAGCTTTTTTTATTAACCATCCTGAAGCTGGAAGAAGACCTGGTGAGCCCAATTGCTTTGTTTTCGCCTTTTTGTTTACATTAGGTGGGACCTTTTGAACTTAGTCCGATACTCTCAGTAGCTTCGACGGCTCCATAGGAGTTGGCCCACTGATGTATCTTTATGTTTATTTGAATTGGCTCACCAGGTCCGCCATTTATTTTATTACTTTTGTAGCCTGTGGACATAGGGACGCTGAGGGGCTTGGGCTCTCCTTTCTTTTTTCTCCATAGAACAGCTGCGGTGCACCCAGAAGAGCTGGAGAGCATAAAGGCAGCCGACTTGGGACCCGAAAGACCCAGGTTCGAACCCCAGTCACTGCATACCTTGTGGTGTGTATGAGCAGCACATCTCATCCCCAAATTGCTCCCCGGGCGCTTTCTATAGCTGCCCACTGCCCCACCTGGTGGTGATTGGGTTAAATGCAGAGACAAATTTCGTCTTGTATGGAAACATACACAGATGACAAAATGTGACATTATTATTATTATTATTATATATATCTATACAGTATACATACAGGTAACCCCCGACCTACGACCCCATCGACCTGCGAACCACGGGACCTACGAACATATCATATTTAATAAAAATATGAATTTAAAAAAAAAAAAAAATTTTTTTTTTTTTTTTGTGTTTAAATGTTCTTAATTTCATGTGTACATCACTTTGTTGCAGCTCTGGTTGTTTTAAAGGCTTTATAAATAATAATTATGATAAAAAAGATCATTTCTGATCATTTTTGAGCAATTTTTGAGCAATCTTGGGCAACAGGAAGTAGGTCTTCAGTTTACACGGTCACAAATTAATGTAGAACACCGGACGCTATTTTAGGTTCAGTCACTGGGGTCTCCGGTCACAAATTAATGTAGAACACCGGACGCCATCTTAGGTTAGCTGCCGAGAGCCGGACGAAGACTGGTGACCAGGATGGCTTCATATGGATTAATTACTAGCTGGAAACGTCTCTGTGAACTTTGTGGATGTCTCAGGCAGCAGCGGATTTATCGCCGATCGTGCCAGGCCGCCGTGCGAACACCTCCGGCCGGCCTGGCTACACCTCCGGCCTGGCTAGCTCCAGAGCTAACACTGGAGCTAACACGGGAGCCGGCCTTTTGAACACTGGTGACCAGGATCGCATCATATGGATTAATTACTAGCTGGAATAGCTCTGTGGACGTCTCAGGCTGGAGCAGCGGCTGGAGCAGCAGCTGCAGATTGATCGCGCCGCCGCTCCAACACTAGCTCATGGCTTGGCTAGCAGAAGCTAGCCAGCTAGCTAACACAGGTCTGGAGCAGCTGCGGTGGCTTGCCGGCCCCCGCGCTGCTTGGCCCGAAAACAATCAACGCATGGCAACCTATGTCGGCTTTGACCATCTCAAAGTAAGAAAATATATTTTTATTTATTCTGTAAATGTGAATAGCAATGTTTAACATTACAGTACACTACTTTACATGCTTAAATGTGTGCGCGCGCTCCGTTAGCATGATAAATAAAGGTTGAATGAATGAATGAATGAATAATTTTTTTTTTTTAATATAATTTTCACCCCCTACCTACGAACGGATCGAGCTGCGAACGGTTCTTAGGTCCCAAACTCGTTCGTAGGTCGGGGGTTCCCTGTATATATATATTTAAACCCTCATTCTTTGTCTCATGTCCCTTAATATGCTACGTGCCTTCGGGTCGTAACACTCAGCAACAAAGAAACCATCCAGACGACCTGACTGAACAGAGTTAGATTTTTCTATACACTTTTTTTTGTGGGAGTGGGCGGCTCTCCGAAAAGAGTACGTTTTGTTCGCTTGCAAAAACGTTGAAAAATGTGAACCGCCCCTAAATCAAAGACACGGAAACGCCGATAATCTGCTCGTCAGGGAGGTGTAATCTGTGGGGATTACATTCAGATTGAAGGACTCTTTAATGTGAGCAGGAACCATGGGATACTCACGGACACTAAAACACGCGTGCTCTTTGTATTTCCTCTAGATCCTTCAAGTCTGTTCCTGTCAGGATCCTCCACTGTCAGCCCCCCCTCACACTATAAACCTATCACAGGGTGAGGCCCCTCTTTGTCCCCCGTCCACCTCGAACCAGTCTGTGCCAGTCCAGGCCGTCCCTGCCCAGGCGAACAACAAACTCCATCCAGCAGCGAGTGAGTGGGAGGGAGGGCGGCAGGAGGCAGAGGATGTAAAACAGAGAAATGGGAAACGAGTCGGAGGATTTTATCGTATCACATTGCTCTGTTTACTTCACATGCTTTAATGTTTTGTTCCGACAGTCAAACCATTCAAAACCAGGAGTTTTTGGCATGACCCACGGCCAGAAATGAAAAAGTTGCAGCCGTTTTGGTCGAATCTTGAAAATAAATCAGTCAGAGCTCGGAGTATGCGCTGGGGATCACCCTCAGCTGCTACCACACCAAATCCTAGCTCAATATCTCTAAAATTGACTGAATTGTCTATTTTTGTGTTTGCTAAGGTTAATTAGCTGTGGCGGCCATTTTGCATTGGATTGGCTCCAAATTGTAAACAGTTGTAGTTGTTCATCCAGTGATCACATTCTGAGAGTTTCATCAACATTCATCCAGCAGTTCATGAGATATTTTGCTAACAGACAAACAAAGGGGACTAAAAGTTCACGCCCGTTTAATTAAAAGTCTTCCATAATTAGTTAGCCCTCAGATGATTTATTCAGAGATAACTCTCAGCTACTACCACATCAAATTTGATTCAGAAAGTAAATTTGTTGTTGATGTATACAGACACTATAGAGTCTATAGACAGACACTGTATGCTCATACATCACAAAATGCATTGATGATGTTACCAACATCAAGACCATCACTGTTCGGGCTAATCAGAAGCCATGGCTGACAGCAGAGGTTTACAGACTCCTGAGAGCCAGGAATGCTGCCTTCAAAGCGGGAGATCAGGTGGGCCTGAGGACAGCCAGAAACAACCTGGCCCGGGGCATCAGAAAGGCCAAGAAGCAGTATTCCAGGAAAATAGCTCACCGTTTCAAGGACAGCAAGGATACACGCAGTCTGTGGCAGGGAATACAGACCATCACAAACTACAAACCATCCCCCCAGACCTGTGACAGCTCAACCTCTACGCTGAATGAACTGAATGAGTTCTTTGCTCGGTTTGAGGCAAGTAACAGCACACCTGCACATAAACCCCCCCCTCTCCTGATGGCCAGGTGCTGGCGCTGTCCTCAGACAGCGTAAGGCAATCATTCATCAAGATTAACGCCCGGAAGGCCTCTGGTCCTGACAACATACCTGGTCGTGTGCTGAAGGACTGTGCAGGGGAACTCGCAGCGGTCTTCACAGACATCTTTAACATCTCACTGAGCCAGGCCATCGTCCCCACCTGTTTCAAAGCCACCACCATCATCCCTGTCCCAAAGAAGGCAACGCCCGCATGCCTCAATGACTATCGCCCAGTAGCACTCACCCCCATCCTGATGAAGTGCTTTGAACGGCTAGTCATGAAAAGCATCACATCTGTCCTCCCTGCCTCCCTGGATCCCTTCCAATTTGCATACCGACCTAATCGCTCAACCGACGATGCCATCTCCTCTGCCCTCCACACAGCTCTCACACATCTGGACACGAAGGACTCTTATGTTAGAATGCTGTTCATCGACTTCAGCTCGGCATTCAACACCATCATCCCCCAACAGCTCATCCTTAAACTGGACAGTCTGGGGCTGAACACCTCAATGTGTAACTGGCTGCTAGACTTCCTGACCGGGAGACCACAGACAGTGCGGGTCGGGAGTAACACATCTAGCACCATCACATTGAACACAGGGGCCCCACAAGGATGTGTGCTGAGCCCCCTTCTATTCACCCTGCTAACACACGACTGCACACCATCGTACAGCTCCAACCACTTCATCAAGTTTGCGGACGACACAACAGTGGTAGGTCTCATCAGCAACAACGATGAGACGGACTACAGGAACGAGGTGAGCCGCTTGGCCTTGTGGTGCGGACACAACAATCTCACTCTCAACGTGGAGAAGACAAAGGAGATTGTTGTGGACTTCAGGAAGAGGGATGCACAACATGCCCCTCTGACCATCAACAGCACCGCAGTGGAGAGAGTGGACAGCACCAAGTTCCTGGGAGTGCACGTCTCAAAGGACCTGTCCTGGAGCAGGAACACTGCAGCACTGGCCAAGAAGGCTCACCAGCGCCTCTACTTTCTCCGCAAGCTGAAAAGGGCTGGAGCTTCAACCCCCATCATGTGCACCTTCTACAGGGGTGCCATAGAAAGTGTCCTGACCAGCTGCATCACTGTGTGGTTTGGTGCATGTACTGCATCCTGCCGAAAGAGCCTCCAGCGTATAGTGAGAGCAGCTGAGAAGATTGTCGGCACCTCCTTGCCCTCACTACAGGACTTACACAGCAACCGCCTCACTCGGAAAGCCCTCTGCATGGCAGGTGATCCCACACACCCACTACACAGCTGCTTCAGCCTGTTGCCATCGGGGAGGAGACTGAGGAGTCTCCAGGCTCGAACCAGCAGACTGAGAGACAGCTCTGTTCATCAGGCAGTCAGGATGCTTAACACTCTGCCAGCTCTGCCCTCCCTCCCACTTGTACTGCCTTAATCACAAAAAACTTTCACACATTACCTCACAACACAAAGTTTTTAACACTGGACTCTGTGTCATCAAACGGGTTATTCACTAAACTCTCGGTCATGTGCTCATTCAGTTTGCACTACTTCTCATATTTGCACTAATGTTTGTATTACATTGCTGCTTATGGTCATACTGCTGTTTGCATTTGTTACTGCTGTTTACATTTATTACTGCTGTTTACATCTAGACTTTTTATATCTACACTACTGCTGATATACAGTATATATTCTTTTTACTAGCCTTATTGCATAATGCCACTTTGTTTCTATACCAATATCAACTACCTCATACATATACTGTGTACATTAACCCCATATGCTGCTTTGTCACTCTTTACAAATGTCAAATGCCAGAACCTTCATTTATTTTATAGATATACTTTTTATACTTTATACTTCGGGACAGTATTACACTCTATTTCATTTTTGCTGTTGGTGAAACTTTTTATACTTTTATACTACTATGGAAAACTACTATGAAAAAACTCAGGACAGTATTACACTCTATTTCATTTTATGATTATGTTTATTAAATGTTGGTGTTTTGGTGTTGGTGAAACTTTTTATACTTTTTTTACTACTATGAAAAACTACTATGCAAAAAAACTCAGGACAGTACTAAACTTTTATTATTTCATTTTATGCTTGTTTATTAATTGTTTAGTGTTTAAATGGTTACTGTTGCACCGAGGGACTGAGAGAGAAATGCAATTTCAATCCTGTGTATGTCCTGTACATATTGCAGTTCTGACAATAAAGTTGACTTTGACTTTGATACCCACTGATTACTTTCTGGGAATTAAAATAAAAAAATGTTTAAGGTATATTTTATTTGTAGACTTTAAAGAGTGTAGAGAGATGTGGGTAAAATATGTAAACAAACAAACAATAACAGAAAAAAACAAACTGAAAGGTGTGCATGTCCTAAAGGGAAAGTTTGGAGATTTTAACAAGGGTTTTTGTGAACACCCTTTGCACAGTAAACATCTTACCTGCTGCAGATAAAATAAGCTAGTCGGAACAAGTCCTAGACCAGAGGGGATTGATGCTGTTTTAAAACAAACCAGTCCAAAGAAGTAAATAGTTTTATTGTATAAATCTTTAAACAGCAGCTGTAGCAATTCCTGAGCAGCCTGGGCCACTTCCTGCAGGAACATCATTATGTTTCTGAGGGAATACCCGTAAAAAGAAAAACTGGTAAAAGTGTATAAAATGGCTTCTGCATAAAAGTGTCATTTTTAATACAGGTAGTCCTCTACTTACGGCGATTCGACTTTACGAACGCCTTTACGAACGCGCTCCCATTGAAAAATACGGTACAGAAACGAAACTTAGGGGAGCTTGAAACTTACAGGAGGGAAGGGGGAGCTGGAAACCAATTTTAGGGGAGCTTGAAACTTACAGGAGGGGGTATTCCACTGACGCGCTCAGTGGAAACTTGCAGGCAGACCTCTGGACCGCACGTGGAAATACAGGAGGAGTGGAGGACAGCTGAGCAACGAGCTAACATTTTAGCAACGAGCTAACATGCTAACAGACGTTGCTGTAAACGCTGTGGACCTCGTGAACAAGCTGCAGAGCTCGGAGGTGCACGAGCTAACATGCTAACAGACGGAGGAAGAAATGACCAGCTCCCAGTAAGAAATTAACTATTTTTTTCCTTCATTATGGCTCCTAAATGTATGTGTTTTTTTATAATTATGTAGGGTAATGTGTTAGGATAGGCTAAGTGCTTGGTAAAAATACAGTACTGAGGTGCTTGGATGTATGAGGTGCCTTTGATGTATGAGGTGCCGTTTGGACGTATTTTTGACTTACAGTGATTTTCGTGTTACGAACAGGCGTAGGAACAGAACTCGTTCGTATGTCGGGGACTACCTGTATTTCAATTATTTGAAAACAGCCGTGAAACATTTGGTCTTAGCTTCACTTTGACTTCCTGTTAGCTCGTCATTATGGTCCAAATTATACACTGTTTCTCCAAACTAATGTTGTTCTAAGAGCTATCTACAACAGGGAAGACAGTTATTGTTCATAACCTGTGCACAGAACCCCATTTGAAAAGATGTGAACCATGATCCCTTTAAAATGTTACACCAAGGAAGAAGACACAACTTCATGACAGGTTGTTTGTTCTGGCAACTTTTCACATTAAAAGTAGCTTTGTACGTATACTGTATATTTATGGATTTATTATGTTGTTCGTATGTTTAACATTTATTTAAAACACAACTCTGTCTGTTAGCAAAATATATCATGAACCACTGGACAGATTTTAATAAAACCTTCAGGATAATGTTTGGATTTATGTCTACAATCGTTCACCTTTTGGAGTTAATTCAAATAAAAGTGGCTGCCGCA
The DNA here is from genome assembly GCA_038048925.1 of Garcialebias charrua. Lineage (NCBI taxonomy): Eukaryota > Metazoa > Chordata > Actinopteri > Cyprinodontiformes > Rivulidae > Garcialebias > Garcialebias charrua. The sequence continues at coordinate 9,610 of JBBPBX010021774.1, read as the reverse complement.
GCTAATCAAACTTAGTAAACAAAAACTTGTTATAACTCAGTGAACTTTATAGATATTAGTCTAAAATTTGTTGACGTAGTAGCTGAGACTGATCCCTAACTAAGCTAACAGATCGCATGACATCTTTGATTAAAACTTTGACGTGCAACATGCAAGAAATACTAGTTTAAATAAAAGAACTAGAGAAATTGCATTTCCTGCGAAAATGCAGTGCAGAAGAACTTGCTGAGAAACAGCTGGAATTAGCTAAAAACATGCTGAAATGTATAGCTGAAATGGGAGAACAAGCCTAAGTTAGAAAAAGAAAGCAGAAAGAACACATGTTTGCTGAATTAGGTTTAAATAAGAAGAAATTAGCACAACAATCAGCTGAATAGTAGCTAAAATGTAGAAAAAGCTTAAATATTCAGAAGAATAGAGCACAATTGTGCCCAATTAGGCTAAAAGAAGCAGAAATGAAGAAAACAGGCAGAAATTATCTGATAAAAGCTGAAATGAGCAAAAACAGCTGAATATTAGCTAAAAAGGCAGAAAGAAGCTTAAATTACCAGACGCAAGTGGAGAGAGCACATTTAGCTGAATTAGGCTGAAAAAAGTTTAAATGAGTGCAAAAAATGTGGCGGTATAGCTGAAAAAGCTAAAATAAGAATAAAACAGCTAAACAGTAGCTGAAATAGCAGAAATAGCTTAAACTTGCAGAAATAAGCTGAAAGGAGAAAAATAAGCCGAAATTAACAGAAAGAAGTTAGAAGAAACACAAACATGTTGTAATTAGAAGAATGAAGCTGAAAAGAGCACAAAACAGCTGAAATCAGCTGAAAGTAGCTGAATTTTTTTATTTGCACAAGGAAGCTGAAAGAAGCTGAAGCAGAAATGAGCAAAAAAGACAGAAATTATCTGATAAAAGCTGAAATTATGAAAAACAGCTGAATATTAGTTGAAAAGGCAGAAAGAAGCTTAACTTAGCAGACGAAAGTGGAGAGAGCACATTTTGCTGAATTTGGCTGAAAAAGGTTGAAATGAGTGCAAAAAAAATGTGGCGGTAGCTGAAAAAGCTAAAATTAGAATAAAACAGCTAAACAGTAGCTGAAATGGCAGAAATAGCTTAAACTTGCAGAAATAAGCTGAAAGGAGAAAAATAAGCTGAAATTAACAGAAAGAAAGAAATGAGTTAGAGCACAAACATGTCGTAGTTAGAAGAATAAAGCTGAAAGGAGCACAAAAAAGCTGAAAGTACCGGTAGCTGAATTTTTTTTTTATTTGCACAAGGAAGCTGAAAGAAGCTGAAGCAGACCAAAAAGGAGCAGGAAAAGGTTGTAAACACATCTAAACATTTGAAGGATGTAAATAAATGACAGAAAAAGCTAAAATTAGAACAAAACAGCTATAATAGCTGAAATGGCAGAAATAGCTTAAACTTGCAGAAATAAGCTGAAAGGAGAAAAATAATCTGAAAATAACAGAAAGAAGTTAGAAGAAGCACAAACATGTTGTAGTTAGAAGAATAAAGCTGAAAGGAGCACAAAAAAGCTGAAATCAGCTGAAAGTAGCTGAATTTTATTTATTTACTGCACAAGGAAGCTGAAAGAAGCTGAAGCAGACCAAAAAGGAGCAGGAAACATCAAAAGATTTAAAGGATGTATGAGCTCAATTCATTTTCAATGAGAAAAAAAAAATGACAGAAAAGGCTAAATATTTCAAACAGCTAAAGTTGCACCAATACCAAACGTCATGGCAGGATTGTCCTGAAACAGCTGAACGTTTTGATTCATGGTTTGTTGAAACAGAACAAAAATGGTGGAACGAGAACAATCCTGAAATACAGAATATGGATAGTGACTAATAAGAAATATAAACAGGATCACAATAGTGTGAATAATAAACATTTCCACTGTTTGTGTTTAAAAGCTTTGCAGTTCCCACGGCCCTGAAGACTCACTGTCCAGCTGCAGGATGGAGTCGTAGATCTTGCACTGCAGCTGCCCGGTGCTCTGGAAGGCGCAGGACATCCACAGCCCCTGGTACATGGCCACGGCCGTGATGATGTTGTCCCCGATGTAGGCGGACATCTTCCACTGGGGCAGGACGGTCCCGAAGATCAGTCCCACGATGCCGGTCAGGGACAGGAAGAAGCCCAGCAGCTGGATGCCAGAGTTGGCCATGGTCTCAGGGGAACGTTAACAGAGAGGCCTCCTTCAGGTGCTGATGACCGAAGCCCTCGCAGGTTCTGTTGCTCTGTAACGTGGTTCAGAGGAGAAATGTTCCCCGGTGGGGGCTGGAGTCCGTGTGACGGTGTGAAGTGGGTGTGAATGTTCTGCTGCTCTGGTGGGAAAACATCCGTCCTGTGTCCAGAAGGAAAACAGCCACAGCCTCAACCATTAGAACGGTCAAACTTCTGCTCAAAAACAACCGGTGCTAAATAAAAACATCCAAACGTAAACATTTTATTAGTCATATGAAGGTAAAGGAGTTGAATGAAGCGACTATCACAGTGTGGAGAAAGAGGCAAAAGTCTTCATCCAGGCTAGGCTGACGGCTAACCAGAGAAGCCTTCTTCATCAAAAAGGACACACCGTGAAAGAGCACTACATTAAATAAACCTCTACTTGTGCCACAGTTTCAGGTAGGTAGGACCCAAGAATGTGGACTTGCACGAGGACTTAAAAAAAAACAACTTAATTTTGACAGTAATAAAACGACAATCGAGTACCTCGGAGAAGCTCGAGGAGAGCACAGGAAGGACCGGACACCACGAGAACGCGTGACGCTCAACTAGTGTCTTGTGAGGAAACGATAATATTGGCTGATGGGACGAGTGTCTGCCGCTGTGACGGATGAGGGCGGGAGCAGGTGTGAGTGGGCGGGGCAGGGCTGAGGAGCAAAGACTGTGGAAAAGTACCGTATTTTCCAGCCTATAAGTTGCACCTTTTTGCTTAATTTGCATACCATGCGACTTATACATCAAGCGACTTATTTATGGATTTTTCCCATATTTATGAACCAATTTTTGACTGAGATCTGACTATTTTCATTCATTCTGACTGAAAATGTTGAACACTACTATTTTCAGCTGCTAGATGGCGCTCGAGTAGTATGGCATGCAGTTGTGTCATGTAATAGGTAAAAGTGGCTATTAATGGCACAGTTGGCTTGCCATAGTCTGCCACCTTCGTCCAGCTCGCTTGAAGCAACCATCAAATCAGCTTCATTTCGCTGCGCCGCCCCAGTGAAAATGCAGCTAATTTGACCATTGAAGTGCATTTATCAAGTAAAAGTTCAACTGAGACACACCTTTACTATAAAGTATATATATTTTTGTACAGATGTGACTTATAGGCCAGAAAATACGGTACTGGGAGACGAGGCTGGTGAATACAAGAGCAGAAACTGAGTCTTGTTTGTGGACTGACGCCGTGTTGGAACGTCTACTTTGTGTCACATTAAATTGGTGATGAGTGTTGACTGGAAGTCCACATACTTACATAAGGGACTCTTTTCAGGTCCAGGATCCTATGAGGTACGGCCGGAAAAGTTTTTTTTTATTCACAAGTGTTGGTTTTGTAAGACTTTCTGTTTTCCACCATTTTGAAACATTTGATGTCTTTTTTTCTGCACCCTTTTTTGTAACAGTGACATTCCAGTAAAGTGAGACACCAAAAGTTTAGCAAATTAAGCCTATCCGTTAGCCTAGCCTAGTTGAGTCAATAACCTTTGTATTAGCTTATCCATTAGCTGAGTCATTAGCCTAATCATTAATTTAAACTTTATGGGAGTCATTATTCTATCCATTAGCCTGACAATTAGCAGAGAAATTAGCCATGCCAATAGCCAAACAATTAGCCTATCCAGTAGAGTCATTAGCCCAGGCATTAGTTGAGTCATTAGCCTAGCCAGTAGCCTAGCCATTAGTTGGGTCATTAGCCATTAGCTGAGACTTTGGTCTAGCCAGTAGCCTAGCCATTAGTTGAGTCATCAGCCTAGCCAGTAGCCTAGCCATTAGTTGGGTCATTAGCCTAGCCATTAGCTGAGACTTTGGCCTAGCCAGTAGCCTAGCCATTATTTGAGTCATTAGCTTAGCCAGTAGCCTAGCCATTAGTTGAGTCATTAGCCTAGTCAGTAGCCTAGCCATTAGTTGAGTCATTAGCCTAGCCATTAGTTGGGTCATTAGCCTAGCCATTAGCTGAGACTTTGGCCTAGCCAGTAACCTAGCCATTATTTGAGTCATTAGCTTAGCCAGTAGCCTAGCCTAGTTGAGTCAATAGCCTTTGTATTAACTTATCCATTAGCTGAGTCATTAGCCTAATCATTAATTTAAACTTTAGGTGAGTCATTATTCTATCCATTAGCCTGACAATTAGCAGAGTAATTAGCCATGCCAATAGCCAAACAATTAGCCTATCCAGTAGAGTCATTAGCCCAGGCATTAGTTGAGTCATTAGCCTAGCCAGTAGCCTAGCCATTAGTTGGGTCATTAGCCTAGCCATTAGCTGAGACTTTTGCCTAGCCAGTAGCCTAACCATTAGTTGAGTCATTAGCTTAGCCAGTAGCCTAGCCATTAGTTGAGTCATTACGCCAAATTTACACTAGATGCGTTCCGGCTCCGCCCCGCTCCGGTCCGACCTCCGCAGCAAATACGCACCCATTATAATCAATGACAGAGTTAACACTGGCTCCGCACGGCGGCGGGGAGCAGCGGCGAGCGGACGGCAGTCCGTCAAAATTAGAATCCATCCTATTTCTGCCGGACGCCGGAGCTGTGCCGGAGTCAACTTTCAAAGATTACGTCGCACCAACAGGAAAAGGAACGAGCACAACATCCGTATTTACAAAATAAAATCACCACGGGCGGACTAATCCTAGCTCTATACGGATTTATTTGTACAAAAATGCTGTCAAACTATCATTTATGACTACGCCTACAAACGCAATACAAGAAATAAATAAATAAATAAAGTATTTTATTCTGAAATGTAATACATCACTTCCTGTTGCTCAAACCATGTCCTGTCGCTCATTTACGAGAGAAGATCAAGGCAGCAGTCTCTACTGTTGTTCTCCTTCTTCCACCGAATGAATTGTTTTGTTCTGACTTACTTATTTATCACTTGATTTATCGCACGATCTCGCAATTCCCGCGCATGCATCTCAGAGCGGCGCATCCAAGCAGACCTGAGCGGAGCGGAGGTAGTGGAAACTGGACTCTCTCAGCTGCGACCTGCGGAGCGGGGTGGAGCCGGACCGCATGTAGTGTAAATTTGACGTTAGCCTAGTCAGTAGCCTAGCCATTAGATGAGTCATTAGCCTAGCCAGTAGCCTAGCCATTAGTTGGGTCATTAGCCTAGCCATTAGTTGAGTCTTTAGCCCAGCCAGTAGCCTAGCCATCAGTTGAGTCATTAGCCTATACAGTAGCCAAACCATTAGTTGAGTCATTAGCCTAGCCAGTAGCCTAGCCATCAGTTGAGTCATTAGCCTAGCCAGTAGCCTAGCCATTAGTTGAATCATTAGCCTAGGTAGTAGCCTAGCCATTAGTTGAGTCTTTAGCCTAGCCAGTAGCCAAACCATTAGTTGAGTCATTAGCCTAGCCAGTAGCCTAGCCATTAGTTGAGTCATTAGCCTAGCCATCAGTTGAGTCATTAGCCTAGCCAGTAGCCTAGCCATTAGTTGAGTCATTAGCCTAGTCAGTAGCCTAGCCATTAGCTGAGTCGTTAGCCTAGCCATTAGTTGGGTCATTAGCCTAGCCATTAGTTGAGTCATTAACCTAGCCAGTAGCCTAGCCGTGAGAAAGACTTTTGCCCTTTTTTTCTCCTTGCACCACACTCACCTGATGTCACGGCTCTTTTGGAACAAGTTATTGATAATTTGATGGAAAATCAAATTGTCTTTGCTTTGTTCAAATTTTGGACAGAGAACACAGATGGTTTGAGAGGGGGGTAAAGGAAGCTGTGTATGTTAAGAGAGAGAAACCTTCTCTTAACAGAGGAGGAGGTCTGAGATTTCAACTGTCTAAGACTTATAACTCAGTTTTGGATTTGATTCCGAAACGTTTTACACCGGATGGGAGCAGGGATGCCTTGTCTGTAAATTAGACTAACAAAGTTCTCTGAGTAGCCTCTGTTGTTATTTGGGAGGTGTTGTTTGTCAATTTACATACAGTTTTGTGTCTTCTAACAGAGACCTAAGGGAACCTCCTGGTGTGATCTTTCAATTTACATGTATGTGTTACAAACCCCTTTTGTTAAGCTGGGATGGGTCGTTTTGTCAATTTAAATAGAATGGGCATGTTATTTAATTTGTGGTGTTTTTTCAGTTTCCAATTTCACATGTTGGTGCGTGACTTGTAAGCCTGTATAAAACTTCTCGTTCTCACAGCTTCCATTCAGAATTGAAAAAGACTTCTGGACAGAAGTCGAAACGTTTTCTGCAACAAATAAAGTCCAGTTGATCCTGTATTGAACGCCTTTTTTGATTTCATCATGTCCTGGACGACTGAGAATCTTCACCAGCATATTGCTTTTCATTTTGGGAAGGATACCCTAAAAGCTGTGCGAGAATTTGAGAAGATGTCAAGGAAGTTGGCAGACTACAGGAACCATCTCCGTTTCAGTCTGAGATGCAGACAAGAAAAACTCATCCCCAGCAGTTTAAAACTCAACTCGACAATTAAAGGACAAAGAGCTGAAGGAATCCTCCTTAAAGCTCAACACAAGCTTCTCAATGAGAGAATAAGACAGATCAATTTCACTATTGAAGCTCTCTCATTTGAAATGGATCAGAGCCTCCTAAAGCTCTCCACTCTTCTACCACCACCTCTGTTGGAAGAAGTGTCCTGTTTTGTTGAAAAGGCTCAACTATCACAGCACCACAAAAGTAAGGAACGTCAAAAAAGTAAGTTCCTAAAATTACAACAGAGAGCGTTTTTCTCATCACAAGTCATCAGTCAAGATAAGGAGTTTGGCTCCAACACAAATACTCAGGAACTGTGGGTTAGAAATTTGTCTAACAGGACCTTGACACAACCTGAGAAAAATGTGCTGGCAAAAGGACTAAATTTTGCCATCTCCCCACAAGAAATACCTGTTGTGGAACTAATCACAGCCACAGAATCTGCGATTAGGAACAACAACTTGACAGGTACAGAGGCTGAACAACTTCGGATGAAAATATCAGCTACCCTCTCCAGTGCCAAACTGCCTCCCTCAAATCTCACACCACAGGAGAGGAGAGCCATAACATCACTCAGCCAAGACCAAAACATCACCATTTTACCAGCGGACAAAGGAAGATGCACAGTAATACTCAACACGTCGGACTACCAGGAGAAAATAACCGCTCTACTGAATGACAGTAACACCTATGAGCACCTGAAGAGGGACCCGACTAACACCTTTAAAAAGAAAGTCATTGATTGTCTACAAAAACTCGAAAAGGAGAAAACAATCAATCGATCATTGTATTATAGACTGTACCCGGGGGAGGCCACTCCTTGTCTGTATGGACTTCCAAAAATACACAAAGAAGGTACACCTCTCAGACCCATCGTGAGCAGCATGAACTCAGTGACATACAATGTTGCTAAACATCTGGCTGGTATTTTAGCTCCTCTGGTTGGAAACACACCTCATCATATTAAAAACTCCATTGATTTCACCAACAAAGTTCAACATTTGAAGCTGACCCCGGGAGAAACTCTTGTATCGTATGATGTGACTTCTCTGTTCACATGCATACCCATTTCTGAAGCAATAGAAACTGTCAAAAAAAGACTTCTACAGGACAAGGATTTGGACAAAAGGACCAACTTAACCCCAGACCACATCTGCACCCTGCTGGATCTCTGCCTCTCCACCACTTATTTCAAGTTCAATGACAGTTTTTACAGACAGAAGCACGGCTGTGCCATGGGATCTCCAGTGTCACCCATTGTTGCAAACCTCTACATGGAGGAAGTGGAACAGAGAGCCCTAAACTCCTATGAGGGGACAACTCCAAGCCATTGGTTCAGATACGTGGATGATACCTGTGTCAAAATCCAAGCCAGGGAGGTGGAAGCGTTCACCAGACACATTAACTCTGTTGATAACAACATCAAGTTCACCAGAGAGGATGCTAACGACAATAAGCTGCCTTTTTTGGACTGTTTGGTGCATATGGAGGGAGATGACAGTCTCAACATTGAAGTTTACAGAAAACCAACCCACACAGACCAGTATCTCCTGTTCGACTCTCACCATCCACTGGAGCACAAACTTTCTGTCATCAGAACTTTACAGCATCGGGCAGAACACATCCCCACAAGGACAGAAGGGAAGGAAAAGGAACAGAAACACATCAAAAAATCTCTGCAATCATGTGGATATCCCAACTGGGCGTTTGTCAAGTCAGCAAGGAAATCTGTTAAACACAATAATGAACAGAAAAAGTCTAACAGACGGAAAAACATTGTCATTCCTTATGTTGCTGGAGTCTCAGAGAATTTCAGAAGGATTTTCAACAAACACAACATCCCAGTACACTTCAAACCCAGCCGGACTCTCAGACAGAGGCTGGTGCATCCGAAGGACAAAACCCCCACACACAAACAGAGTGGGGTGGTTTATGCAGTCCAGTGCAGCGAAGTCTGCTCAGACCGTTACATCGGAGAAACGAAACAACCTATCCACAAAAGAATGTCTCAACATAGGAGAGCAACCTCCTCTGGACAAAACTCTGCCGTTCACCTCCACCTCACGGACAAGGGACACTCCTTTGAGGACCAGAATGTTCAAATTTTGGACAGAGAACACAGATGGTTTGAGAGGGGGGTAAAGGAAGCTGTGTATGTTAAGAGAGAGAAACCTTCTCTTAACAGAGGAGGAGGTCTGAGATTTCAACTGTCTAAGACTTATAACTCAGTTTTGGATTTGATTCCGAAACGTTTTACACCGGATGGGAGCAGGGATGCCTTGTCTGTAAATTAGACTAACAAAGTTCTCTGAGTAGCCTCTGTTGTTATTTGGGAGGTGTTGTTTGTCAATTTACATACAGTTTTGTGTCTTCTAACAGAGACCTAAGGGAACCTCCTGGTGTGATCTTTCAATTTACATGTATGTGTTACAAACCCCTTTTGTTAAGCTGGGATGGGTCGTTTTGTCAATTTAAATAGAATGGGCATGTTATTTAATTTGTGGTGTTTTTTCAGTTTCCAATTTCACATGTTGGTGCGTGACTTGTAAGCCTGTATAAAACTTCTCGTTCTCACAGCTTCCATTCAGAATTGAAAAAGACTTCTGGACAGAAGTCGAAACGTTTTCTGTAACAAATAAAGTCCAGTTGATCCTGTATTGAACGCCTTTTTTGATTTGATGGAAAATCACTTAAAAACGGCCAGACTTTCTCTTTAATACAGCACAGAACAGATGTTTCATTGTGGCAGCTGTAACTGTCACCGAATAAGAAGAAAACCAGAAAGAGTAACATCAATGATGCTTATTTAAGTTCACACGAGGCCAACAGTCTAGAATCAAACTAAGAGGAAGTAGAAACCCATACGACTGGAGGAAAAGTCAAATTAAGGGGAACCTGTTCACAGGATTACTCAAGTCTTTTACCAAATACCTCAAACATCTCCGTT
>JBBPBX010021773.1:14427-42048 GCA_038048925.1 Garcialebias charrua | reverse complement strand
TGTAGCACCAGCTGGCTTCACTCACCTGCACAGGTACAAGAGTCGGGTTAATGTTTCCTCACGCAGATCAGAAAAGAAGTAGGACAAGAAGAAGCTCCTTAATTTATTCAAATCTAACCCCGTGTGCATGAAAACACTTTCATCTTTTGTTTTAGGATCATGGTTCTGTTGGACCCAGTTTGGTCCAAGCTTCAACTGTTGGGACAGATGGACTCATTTGACTCCAGAACACTTTGGTCTACAGAGGAGTTCTGGTCCACTCAGAGACTGACAGGAGCCCAAACCATCAGCCCTCTACCACCGTGCTGACAGTTGAGAGGGGCTGTTTGCTGCAGTGCATTCTGGGGTAAACATCTGTCCTCTGGTCTGGTTCTGGTCCAGAGGTCTTGTGGTTCTTTCAGATTAAACTTTACAAACCTAAGTCGAGCTGCCATGCTGTTTTTAGAGAGAAGAGGCAATGACTTTTGACCTGAGTCACTGCATGGTCTGACCTTCAGGGTGAATCTGTTAAGACTGTTAGCTGTGTGAAAGGTTTTCCACTTGTGAATAATCTTTTTCTCTGTAAAATCTTTGACCCTTCCCAGAATGATGGATGCTTCACTCAGTTTATTGCTGATGTCTTTCCATCTCGGTGTTGTGGTAACACACACCTGCTCCAGATCAGCAAAAATGTCGGCTTTTCTAGAGGTGGTCCCACTGATGCTGATCAGTTACTCAGCAGCTCCTGGCTGGTCCTGAACCTCTGCGGTCCTGTGGAAGCTGCAGCTGGAACCAGGACTTCTGTATTTTACTGCTCACATAACTCTAACATACCACACATACCTCTAACATACCACACATACCTCAGCCTCTCAGGTTACCCTCTAACCTTGAACTAGTCAGCTGCAGGTCAGAGTACCTGACAGAACGTCTTCAGTTCCACCTGTTGGTTCTGGATGAACGGCTGCAGGTGGATGTAGGCCTCAGGGGTAACGGCTCCTCCTTTCCTCGCCTGGCGGATCATATTCAGACGTTTGTGTAAACTGCGTTCGTTGTAGAACTGCCGGAGGTAGGCCTGGCCGTCCATCTTGATGCCGTGCTCCACGTGAGAGTAACGACCCACCAGGCTTTCTACGTCGCCGACATCAAACTGTTTCAGCTGTAGAATGAGATTTACAAAGGAGAAGACGGATTTGTTTAGGAGAGAACAGCTTCTACAGTGGTTTGGTTTAGTGGTTGATCCACACAAGCACGAGACCTGCAGGTGTTTTCTCATGACCCACGTCACGTGGCTGGCCCCCTGCTGCAGGGCGAGGGAGACGACGTGAGCGCTGCTCAGACCTCCACCAACTACCAACACCCTCTGCCCTACCTCACACACTACACACACACACACACACAAAATAAAAGCAAGTTTTTATATTTTGGCACTTAAACAAATTTGAAAGTTAAAATAAAATTCTAACTTTAAAGAGGAACTAAACCCCGGTCTAAAAACGTGTTTACGGTAACCCCTATGGGTTGAACAGAGGGATTGCACCTTAATTTTCTTATTGGTCTAGGATTCTCACTGTGACATATTTTCTCACTCTGACGTCACGGAAGTGGTTCAAGCAGAGCCAATCCCCTGCAGAGATGAGAAGGTCCTGCAGCATTCATACCTTATATGGAAGTGCCACATTTCACTCCTGACAAACGGTTTCTTTTTTCTTTTTTTTCCCATTTTCTTGAGCCTTAGGTTTTGGATGGAATGGGTGGAATAGATAAATACATCTACATGTTTATCCTTTGTTGTTGCTTGGTGTATGTTGTTGGCTAGAGGTTTAATTTGTTTTAGGTTGTTGCTGGTGGAGGCGTGGACAAAAGCACAACTCTACCTCCTCCCCTCCTTGTCTCTCGACACGCCCATTTTGAGGGTGATTTTGGATCTGCTTAGGGGAAGGAGTTACCGTCTCAACCTGTGTCTCTCGACACGCCAATTTTGAGGGTGATTTTGAATCTGCTTAGGGGGAGAAATTACCGTCTCAACCTGTGTTTAGTTCCTCTTTAAAAGTGAGAGTTTCTTTACGCTCCATCTTCTTCTCATCATTCTTCTCTAATGAGACTCTTACAACAACTAAAAACTGAACTCTCTCTGTGAGTGAAAACACAGCCACCATTGGTCCACCCTGAGAGAAGGGGTGTGTCTGTTAACTTCTCATCCAATCAGAGGTCATAATTCGGTCTTGACTCTTAGGTCTTTGTTTCTCTTAGGTCTTTGTTTCGCTTAAAGAAAAATATCTAGTTACAGTAATCCCTCCATACATACATGGTGGTTTGTTTTTCGCGGACTCGCTCTATCGCGGTTTTTCAAAGTAAGACTGGTCATGACACACAATTGGCCTATTGATGAGCTGCACGAAAGGCATGGATTGTTTATTTAAAATAAATTATTTAAAATTACTTAGCACCTGTGTGCAGCCCACAGCTGTGGGAGAAGTTTCCTCCTGCAGCTGATCAGCTGATCTCTGTGCAGAGCGGAGAAGTGGGCGTGCCCAAGAGTGCAGGGAGGCAGGGAGTTGAAATCATGACAATCTGTGATCTTTTAGAGTGTTTGTAGTTTAGAAACAATGGCCCTCATGCACGAACCGTTCGTACGCACAGATTTGTTCTTAAACTGTGCGTACGAGTGATTTAGGATCATTTGTGGCATTCAACAATGTTTTCGTATCCTACGATTTTTTTCAGATACGAACAAAATTTACGAGTGGTCCGGACCTGTCGTATATTTTAGGAGCGTCAGTCTGCTGTCATCCAGACGGAATTTCTCCACTAATAACTTCATATTTCGTTATTTAGAAAATATTTAGAGTTTAAAAAAGTCACGCACCACAATTGTTCTTGACAATAGGTTCTGTTTGAAGTCGAATTATAATTTTAAATGTAATAATGACTAACGGATTAAAGTATTTAAATTAAAATCAATTTGTTATCAATGCCGTTTTCTAACACTACAATATCAATATGAAGATCTCAAACTGAAACCAACTTAAATTATGAATTAATTTAAGTTTAATTTGTCTCGGTAACGCAGACTTCGGTAACGCAGACTTTGCATTGACCTCCTCCTGTTGCAGTCATAGCTCAATCAGTAGAGCGTTGCGTCGCAGTGCTGAACCTTATGGGTTCGAGTCCCACATGGGACAACGTTTTTTTTCTCCTTTTAATTCATTCCAGATTTAAAAAACACAAGAAAACTATTTACAATACAACAAGAAATGAAGCATAAAGTCTTTTTAATCTGGAATGAATAAATAATCTAAAGAAAGAAGGAAAAAAAAATAGTCATACCTCGTGGGACTCGAACCCACGAGGTCTCGATAAGCAGTGCAATGCTTTACCCAGTTGGCCACCAGGTCGCGTGTATATTTTAAGGTCCACATTTCTTATAAACAAACATTCTTTGGCTTTAGTTGGTCATTTACTCCCATGAGTGACGCTGCTAATAAGGACAGATTTTCTTTTCTTGACCTCAGAGAGCAGAACTTCAATCTCCGCACCGGTAGAGTTCTTCTTTTTACTTTTCGCTGTCATTTTATGAACGAACACGTTTTGCCTCTGAGGCAGGAAACGTAGCCTTATATGGTGTTTTGAGGGGTGGGAATTATGTAAATGACCTCTCCGCGAGCACGCGCAGGTGAATAGAACAGGTGGGATTCATTAAATTTACGCAGCTCGTTTACACACTTTTCCTGTGGATAGGAGAGTTTGTTGAATCTGACGTGGCATGTTCGTACGAACGCTTCGTACGAACAAAAGTAGGAGAAATTTAGGATAAAAATACGAACATGTTCGTGCATGAGGGCCAATGTTCGTATTTTTATCCTAAATTTCTCCTACTTTTGTTTGTACGAAGCATTCGTACGAACATGCCACGTCAGATTCAACAAACTCTCCTATCCACAGGAAAAGTGTGTAAACGAGCTGCGTAAATTTAATGAATCCCACCTGTTCTATTCACCTGCGCGTGCTCGCGGAGAGGTCATTTACATAATTCCCACCCCTCAAAACACCATATAAGGCTACGTTTCCTGCCTCAGAGGCAAAACGTGTTCGTTCATAAAATGACAGCGAAAAGTAAAAAGAAGAACTCTACCGGTGCGGAGATTGAAGTTCTGCTCTCTGAGGTCAAGAAAAGAAAATCTGTCCTTATTAGCAGCGTCACTCATGGGAGTAAATGACCAACTAAAGCCAAAGAATGTTTGTTTATAAGAAATGTGGACCTTAAAATATACATGTGACCTGGTGGCCAACTGGGTAAAGCATTGCACTGCTTATCGAGACCTCGTGGGTTCGAGTCCCACGAGGTATGACTTTTTTTTTTTCCTTCTTTCTTTAGATTATTTATTCATTCCAGATTAAAAAGACTTTATGCTTCATTTCTTGTTGTATTGTAAATAGTTTTCTTGTGTTTTTTAAATCTGGAATGAATTAAAAGGAGAAAAAAAACGTCCCATGTGGGACTCGAACCCATAAGGTTCGGCACTGCGACGCAACGCTTTACTGATTGAGCTATCTGACAGCTATGACTGCACAGGAGGAGGTCAATGTAAAGTCTGCGTTACCGAAGTCTGCATTACCGAGACAAATTAAACTTAAATTAATTCATAATTTAAGTTAATTTCAGTTTGAGATCTTCATATTGATATTGTAGTGTTAGAAAACGGCATTGATAACACTCTAAAAAAAGCTAAGTCTGATCCTCTGGACATTCAAAAAATAAAACAAAACAAAGCAAAAAAAAAATGTAGAAACGTTTCGTCTTTCGTCCGAAAGACTTCCTCAGTCTGAGTTGCTGTGTTCAGCTCAGTCTTATAAATAGCACCCTCCCACAGTGGATCAACCAGTTGGCTGATGACAGCCTGAAACCAGCTGCTCACATGATCAAGGAGGGCCATCAGCCTAACAATGGATCATTAGCACCCTGATGGTTGTTTGCTATTCACAGAGGGCTGAGTGATACTAGCAATAACAGCATTGTAAGAGGGAGACAGTTGAACCCGGAGGCCTCCACCCCTGTTTAATGATGGACGGTTTCTTTTCACAAAGATGGCCTCCTTTACTCCTCTCTCAAACCATCGTTCCTCTCTATCAAGGATGTGAACATCTTCATCCTTGAAAGAGTGACCGCTGGCGTGGAGATGAGTGTAGACTGCAGAGTCCTGACCTGATGATGTTGATCTTCTGTGCTGGGCCATCCTTTTGGCCAGTGGCTGTTTAGTTTCCCCGATATAAGACTGATCACAGCCCTCCTGACACTGAACAGCATACACAATGTTACTCTGTTTGTGCCGGGGGACTGGATCTTTGGGATGAACCAGTCTTTGCCGTAATGTATTTTGGGGTTTAAAAGCCACTGGGACGTTGTGTTTAGAGAATAAACGTCTCAATGTCTCTGAAACTCCCGCAACATACGGAATGACCACTGGTCTGGGTCTGGGTTCCTTCTTTTCACCTGATGGCTGGCTGGAGTCCTGTTTGGGTTTCTTCTCTGCTTTCAGGAAGGCCCAGTTAGGATATCCA
Source organism: Garcialebias charrua (assembly GCA_038048925.1). Taxonomy (NCBI): domain Eukaryota; kingdom Metazoa; phylum Chordata; class Actinopteri; order Cyprinodontiformes; family Rivulidae; genus Garcialebias; species Garcialebias charrua. The sequence continues at coordinate 36,507 of JBBPBX010021773.1, read as the reverse complement.
CATTTCCCTAGAGCCTGTTTTGTGTGTGATTTCTCCTTCTGTCTGGCTCCTAAGTTAGTGGGGACGCTGTCTGCTCTGTGGTACAGAGTCCTGATGACTCCTAACTTGTGCTCCAGAGGGTGATGGGAGTCGAACTGTAAATACTGGTCTGTGTGGGTGGGTTTGCGGTACACATCAGTTTGCAAATTTCCTCTATCAGAAACTGAGACCTCACAGTCCAAGAAAGCCAACCTGCCATTTTTTACATCTTCTCGTGTGAACTTGATATATTTATCCACAGAGTTGATGTGATCAGTGAAATGTTGGACTTCCTGAGATTTAATTTTAACCCAGGTGTCATCAACATACCTGAACCAATGACTTGGTGGTCTCCCTGAAAAGGAAGTCAAGGCTTTCTTTTCTACCTCCTCCATGTACAGGTTGGCAACAATAGGAGAAACTGGCGACCCCATAGCACACCCATGTTTCTGCCTATAATATTGCTCCCCATATGTGAAGTAGGTTGACTGCAGGCACAGTTTCAAGAGTTGACACAGTTGCTCTGTGGAAAGTGTGGTCCTGCTGTTCAGAGTGGTGTCTGATTTTAACCTTAAACAGACCACCTCTACTGCTTCATCAACAGGAATGCACGTAAAGAGTGATGTGACATCAAAAGAGACCATTGTTTCATCAGTCTCCATGATGACACCCTTCACCTTCTCCACAAAGTCCATGGTGTTCTGTATGTGGTGTTCTGAGCTGCCAACTAAAGGGATGAGTACAGATGCCAGATATTTGGAAACATTGTAAGTGACCGAGTTAATCATGCTAACAATTGGTCTTAAAGGTACACCTTGTTTGTGGATTTTGGGTAAACCATACAGACTGGGTGTGGCCTCCCCTGGGTACAGTCTGTGGTACAGAATACTGTCAATAGCCTTGTCCTGCTTTAAAATTTTCAGGCAATCTATCAACTTCTTCTTGTAACCACTTCCTGGATCTCTTTTCAGCGGTTCATAAGTGGTTACATCACTATTTTTTTTTTGCTTTGTTTTGTTTTATTTTTTTAATGTCCAGAGGATCAGACTTAGCTTTTTTTTAGATTTTTCTACCTGGATTATTGAGCATGCATCAGGGCATTGATAACAAATTGATTTTAATTTAAATACTTTAATCCGTTAGTCATTATTACATTTAAAATTATAATTCGACTTCAAACAGAACCTATTGTCAAGAACAATTGTGGTGCGTGACTTTTTTAAACTCTAAATATTTTCTAAATAACGAAATATGAAGTTATTAGTGGAGAAATTCCGTCTGGATGACAGCAGACTGACGCTCCTAAAATATACGACAGGTCCGGACCACTCGTAAATTTTGTTCGTATCTGAAAAAAATCGTAGGATACGAAAACATTGTTGAATGCCACAAATGATCCTAAATCACTCGTACGCACAGTTTAAGAACAAATCTGTGCGTACGAACGGTTCGTGCATGAGGGCCATTGACTATGGGAACGTATTTCACACACGCACTGGAAATGCTCTGGAAATGCATGCTTGTGAGAACTTATGCCTTAGACTGCAGGCGTTTAGCTGTTCCCTACTCTGTGGTAGAGAGGACAGCCTGAGTCACGTCACATGCTGTGACGTCTAAACTGTAGTGTTTCACAAAAGTGTTTGAAGATGCCCAGTTTGCTGCAGCACATATATCAGCTACTGGTACACATTTGAAAAGGGCCCATGAGGCAGCCAGGCCTCGAGTGGAATGAGCATGTACCCCACTGGGCACCTGCTGACCTTTACTGCTGTATGCCCTCTTAATGGCCTTAGTCACCCAGTGTGAGAGGTGCTTTTTTGACAAGGCTCTGCCAGCAGCTGGATTAGCAAAACACACAAACAGCTGGTTTGTTTTTCTCCAACTGACAGTTCTTTCCATGTAAGCACTCAGGGCCCTACTAGGGCAGAGCGCGTTCAGCCTCCTCTGTCCTTCAGTCAGGACAGGGGGGAGGAAATGTTGACAGCTCAAAGTCTAGACTTCTGGGATTTAAAGTTGGAACCTTTGGCACATATGCATGGGGCAGCCGTGGTGTAGTGGTAATGGCAGTCGACCCCTGATCGGAAGGTTGGAGGTTCGAATCCCGCATCCGCCCACCATGTGTCGTTGTGTCCCTGGGCAAGACACTTAACCCCGAGTTGTTCCCGGTAGGTCTGGATGGCGCCTTGCAAGGCAGGCTACCACTACCGGTGTATGAATGTCTGAATGAATGGGTGGATGGCTGGTATTGTAAAGCGCTTTGGGGCTCCTCACAGGGGGCTGGAAAGCGCTATATAAATAAGCTCCATTTACCATTTACCATTTATATGCAGGGTTTGGACGCAAGGTGACCTTTGACCCGTCTGGGGCAAACCTATACACATTGGCTGTACAGATAAAGCGGGGAGGTCACCCACGCGTTTAGCTGAGCAAAGAGCTAAGAGCAATGCAGTTTTACAAGATAACAAATATATCTTAATGCTGCTAAGAGGCTCAAATTGAGGCTCACATAGAGCTTCCTGGACTAACTGTAGGTCCCACTCAGGGGCCAGAGTCCTTCTGGGAGGCCTTTTTTTCAGTACGTCCTTCATGAACCGTATCATGAGAGGGTGGGCACCAGGTGATTTACCTCCCCAGCCTTCATGGTATGCCGAGATGGCTAACAAAAAGACCTTAATGGTGGAGAAAGATCGGCCCTTCTCCAGCAGGTCTTGTAGAGTAGTGAGGAGCTAGGCCAGGTCATAGGAATATGAGGTAATATTCCTCTCTAGGTACCAGGCCTCAAAAACATGCCATTTGCGAGCGTAGAGAGTCTGACTTGACTGAGATCTCCCTCCATGTACTGTATTGTGTTTATAACATTACCAGGCAGGCCGGAGGCCATCAGCCGGTTCCTTTCAGCGGCCAGGCTTAGAGTTGCCACAATTCTGGGCATGGGTGAAGGAGTTACCCGTGGGCCTGAGTTAGCAGGTCCCTGTGGGAGGGGGGGGGCAGCTGCCATGATATCCCCGTCAACAGTGAGATCACCTCTGGGAACCACGGTTTCTGTGGCCACCTGGGAGCTATCAGTATCAGGGAAAGAGCTCCCCTACGTATGCGTTCCAATGTCGCCTGAATCAGGGGGACAGGGGGGGAACGTATAATACAGATCCCCCGCTGGCCACTTGTATGCCAGGGCGTCTGTTCCCAACGGTGCGTATGTCTCCCTTATCGAATGATACAGGGTGCAATGCATATTACTGCTGCAAACGAACAGATCTACGGATACACGCCCGTATCGTGCCTAGATCGATGCGCGGGTTCAGCCTCCACTCTGAGGTGAGGAGGAGCCCTCTTGAGAGGGAATCTGCCCTGTGGTTTAGCTCACCTGGAATGTGCGTCGCCCTCAGCGACAATATCCGGGATATGCACCACGTGAGCAACTTGTGTATCAACCTAAGGAGGGGCTGGGACCTTGTCCCGCCTTCTCTGTTGATGTAGGACACTGTTGTCCTGTTGTCTGATTTTATCAGGATATGTTGCTATGCAACCAATCCCTCCTTGTAAAAGTGTTTCAGGGACAAAAACACTGCTTTCAGTTCCAGGAAATGTATGTAGAACTTTGCCTCCTGCTATTTCCAGACCCTTTAGGTGTGCTGGTTCCTGCAGAGACCTCTCCAACCTGTTTTTGAAGCATGTGTGGTGACCAGTACTCGAGAAAGTACTTGTCCCAGCGTGATGCCTGTCCTGAACACTGAAGGGGCCCTCCAGGGCTCCAGAGCCTTCATGCACTCTGGGTTGATCAGTATCCCCCCTGTCCATCTGGGAGGGGCAGGATACATTTGTTTGTTGAGCCATATTTGTAGAGGGCACATTTTTAATAAGGCCTGAGGCACGCAGACAATGGTTGCTGTCAGTGGGCCCAGGAGATGCTGACACAGTTTGATGGACACTCTCTGGCCCAGCTGGAGGGATGAAACCCGTGCCTCAGAGAGCCTTACTCTATACAAAATGGAGTTGACCTGTACTTCCAAAAATATGGTATTCTGAGATAGGGTAATATCGTTCTTTTCCAGGTTTATAACGAAACCTAGAGCTTCCAGGTGAGACATCACCGTCTGTGAGTGCTACTGCACTTGGACCCTGTCGTGTCCAATGATGAGCAGATCGTCCAAATAATTCAGAACTCTGACCCCTTGACCTCTCAGCGGGGTTAAGGCCGCGTCCAAGCATTTTGTGAATGATCATGGGACGGTTTTTAATCCGAAAGGGAGTGCCAAAAACTCGAACGCCTTTCCCTCGAAGGCGAAACGGGGATATTTTCTGTGCCGGGGCAGGATGTTCATGTGGAAAAACACATCTTTAAGATCCACTGTGCAGAAGTAATCTCTCTGTCTTACCAATTGAATTACTTGTCGCAGTGTGAGCATCCTGAATTTGTATGTTTTTATCCTTTTGTTCAGATTCCTGAGATCCTAGATAGGCCGCAAGCCTTGGTCCCCGTTTTGGCACCAGGAAATATTTGCTGTAATGGCCGCTGTTCACATCGTGAGCTGGGAAAACATTTATTACCCCTTTCTGTAACATTGTGGAGACCTCGTCTCTCAGAACGTGGGCACGGTTTAGGCTTATGGTGGACACCAGTACCCCCGTGAAAGGGGGTGGCCGCTTGTGGAACTGCAGCCGGAAGCCCTGGCTGACAGTGGACATGACCCACGTGCTTGGGCCACATGCACTCCAGGCCTGAGTGTGTGCGCCCAACCTGTAAGGCATGTATATTCTGGGTTATGTGTGTGTGTCAAGGGGGCGGGAGAGTGGCCCCCACCCGCTTGCCCTTTGACGAGCTGACCTGTTCGCCAGCAACAGCCAGAGAGTCTACCTGTGGCAGACAGACTCCTGACCTCCTGCTGTGGCTCATTGTCTGACCTGACAAATTGCTTCTCATGAGGGAGAAGGAGTGATGACCCAGTCCCTTTATTGACACTGTTTTCATAAAAATGGTGCTTTGTTTTTTGTTTGAGTCAAAACACAGGGCATGATGTGCTTTTGAAACTTTATTTTTGTGTTTTAAAGAGAAAATAGTCTTTGTTACATACACAGCTAAGTTATATTTTATGCACACACAATTGTCACCAGCTTTTTGCTACATTTCACACATCAAGTCTGGATTTAAAAGTCCGGTTTTCCATTTTTCCATGTGGGCGGGAGAACCTGTAAAACTGCGAAGCGGTCCTGTTTCATCAGACCGACTTCTGCCTCTGGTCCCGGTTCATCGAAGATGACCTCTGTGGAACCACTTGGCAGGGAACAAACCTGTTCCTCGCCCAGGCCTAGCCAGCCTGGGACGGTCCATTTGCCGGTCTCGGCCGTTGTTCTCCGTCGAATGCTGGCCTCTTTTGCGGGGGGTGGGGTGGAGGTGGGGGCGGCGTGTGGCTGAGCGGTGTTTAAGCTGCACGCCTCTGCTTCCACTGGCGCCTCGATGAGGCCCAAATGTTTTTCTCGGCATCCCCTCGCGCAGGATTTCGGCCTGTTTCCGCCTTTGTTCCAGCCTGCTCTGGATTTGTTTCAAAGCTCCCCCGAAGAGTCCCGTGGGCTTAATCGGGTGGTGGAGGAATGGGCTCCGCTGGCCCTCCAGCAGGTCCGTCAAGGTTAGACACAAATAGCATTGAGCGATGACAGTCTCGGCCAAACTTCTACCCTGAGCGATAGCCGCTGTCCCCATCAAGCAGAGGACAAAGTCTGTCGCCTTGCGGGCTTCCTCCAAGACCTCGGCCGCATTCTTTTTGTTGGAAGTCTGCTAGAGCTCCTGCAGCATTTCCGTCAAGTAGGCCTGCATCATGGCCAAAGCGTTCATGGCGCGGACCGCAAGGCCCTGAGCTCGGTAACATTTTTTGAGCTGGGAGGCCGACACGCGGCAGGCCTTGCTGGGCAGAGTTGGCCTGGAGCCAGATGCTTTGGGGGCTAAGTGGGCCGCCAACGTGTCCTCCATCTGTGGGATGTTAGACATTCCTGCAGCTTCCATGCCGGCAACGTCGAGAAACTGGGAGAGAGGCAAAGTCATAGGAGCCTTGGGTTCAGCACAGGTGCGAGTCAGCTCCGTCTGGAAGTCGGGAAAAATCGGCATCCTGTACCCCGTGTCTGACTGCTGCTTGGCGAAGAAGTAGTTCCCCACCAACCTCGTTACCTGTTGTCGAGGTGGGGGTTCTGGCCAGTTGATCCGTAGCATGTCCGCCGCTCTGCGACACCGCTCGAACAGAGTGAGGACAGAGACGTCAGTCTCTGGATGAGCTGTCGTTGGGTTCTGGGAGAAGTCCTCGTCTTCTCCTTCGTCCTCGTTTTCAGCTTCGTCGTCCAATATCTCGCCCGAGGCTGTTACCGAGAGCTCGTCTGCGCGTAACAAGCCCCTCTTATCTAACTCGGCGGTGGAGTCCCCCACAGGGGCCGCCATGTCCATGCTGTCCCCCCAGTCAGCGTGGCCGCTGTCCTCCAGCTCGATGGCCTCGAGCTCCGGGGTGGGAGTGAGCGCCTTGGTGAGGTCTGGGTCCCGCGCCGCCGTGGAGCTATCCATGGCTTTGACCACGACATCCATGCGTTGCTGCCTCACGGCCTCACGCACCTGGCTGCAGTGAGGGCAGGACTCGGGGGAATCTAGCGCTGTTTTAGCGTGCAACATCCCCAGGCAAACCGGACAGGCCTCGTGGGTGTCCATCGCCCAAAGGGAGTAGCCGCAACCATTGGGGCAGGCTCAGGAGCTGGGGCTCACTGGCCTGTTGGTCTTCTTTGATTTTTTAGACTTTCTCTTTCCCTTCTCGGGAGCCATGACTGAGAAGGGTTGAAGCTGTCTGCTAACGCGGTCCGAAGACGTCTTCTCATCGAGCCGTTATTGTTGGCTAACTTGCTAACCCCGTTAGCTAGGTAACGTGTGACGCAGTTAGCGTCGTCGAGCAAAGCTGCAAAGAGAGCAGAAGAAAAAACCTTGAGGTTAAATAAAAGGTACTGGGCTAGCTTTCGCTAACCCAGTTGTACGCAGGAAATTACTCTGTTGCGCCCAGGGCAGGGAGCGAGCTCACCTCCAGTCGAGCGATGTAGTCACAGAGAGTCCCACGAAGTTCAGGTGTAAGCGAGGTGAAGGGAAAAAAGGGAATGAAGGTGGGACATCACCCCTTTTTATGCAAAGAGGGCGGGCCTCGTTGCTGACGCCCACCTGCCTTGTTCAAGACGTGATTGTATTACTTCAGGTGAACCGCGCGGCGGCACAATTCCCATAGTCAGTGTTGCACCGAGTGTACTGACTGAAAAGGGAACTATCCCTCTGTTATCACTCAATTAGTTTTAGTTTGGAACATCATCAGAAGCAGCAGGCAGATCAGCAGTCTGAGTCACAGAGACGGTTTTCTCTGTTATCAACCAACCTGCTTCACTTTCACATCACCTTCAAGCAGACATTAATACAGACAGCATAATGTTTACATGCAGTTGAGAGCAGAAAAGTGTTTCTGTATAATAGATTTTGAAGGCTTACATGTGCCAGGAAGATTTTTTTTTAAGCAAGAGTTTCATCAAATACAAATAAAGAATGTACAGTATACTGCCCATTTCTAGAGTGGACAAGGGAGTAAGGCAGTCAAGAGTCTGACCAGCTGATCTAAAATCTCCCCTTTGCTTGTAGGCTCCTCATGCAGTCTGCCTCTGGATATACCTGTAGATGGTCAAATGCAAACCAACCACTTTTACATTTTGAGAATAGCTGTTCAGGTGGAACTCAAATTATGACCAGTCACTCCTCCAGATGTTTTTGTTCATTCCAGTTCAGTCATTGTTTTTAAGGGAACGAAGACTGGTTGCACTGTAGGGACTGTTGACCAAAAGCCAAAATCCCTGCTTTGACAATGTGTCCAGACAAGGCAGGTGTGTTCCATTAAAACAAAACATTGCACAGTCATATTGCGGATAGTATTGTTTAAGAAGGGAGGGGAGAGATAACCCTTCAAAAGCAATTAGTTAGTGTCACGGTATGGAGTTGTTGCACCCATAATGCATGCAGGACTTGAGGCTTGAAAAAACAAACATATGTATTAAATAAAGAATGCTGACAAGGCAGCCAAAAATCGCTAAAAAATAGAATAAAAAAAAAAACAGGCCTTGGTTCTGGGAACTCATAGAAACACACCAAGGTTACTGTGAAGATATTAAAACTGTATAATTCTGATTTTAAACAAACTAAGGAATAATAATAATAATTTAAAAAAGCACTAATGAACCAATTACAAACACCTCGCCTATAGGGACAAACAGGACAGATATTTGAGGAGCAACAATCAAATGCCCTCTGGCCTAAAAGTTTTGCTTGTACATGATCAATTATTTTGCATGTGTTAAAAGCCTACTTTTTGAGATTCCAATGGGATGTTGACTTGAAACACAGCAGTGAAGGCTACCTATGGGACATATCTGGTTGGCAGGCTGTAGAATGAGGAAGTCCTCTGGATGGCGGATGAAATTGGTCCAGATGACACAGTTTAACCTTTTTTGTTTTCCCCGCTGATAATCATTGTTAGGTAAACTTCTCCCCTTTTTTCAGCAGTAAATAAAAAATAAATACATTTAAAAAAACAGAAGAGTTTCTTCAGATTCCTGAGTCATGGAGTTCTTTTGGCAGGGAAAATTGAACTTTAAGACTAAACAAGACCACAACAAGCAAAGTTTGGGGCAGCACGGTGGCACAACTGGTAGAGCTGCTGCCTCTCAGCGAGAAGGTTGCCGGTTCAAATCCCGGTCCGGGGCCTTTCTGGGTGGAGTTTGCATGTTCTCCCCGTGCATGCGTGGGTTTCCTCCGGGTACTCCGGTTTCCTCCCACAGACCAAAAAACATGCTTGTTAGGCTGATTGGTGACTCTAAATTGACCCTAGGTGTGAGTGTGAGAGTGGATGGTTGTTTGGTGTGAGTGAGACAGGTCCCTCTTGTAAATGAGTCCCCGTGACTCAACGAGGCTAGCCTGTATAAATAAAGGTTGAATGAATAACTTGTGTACTCCTGCCTTCACTTTATGTCATACTTTGTTTCTTCCTCTTTTGGAAATAAGGGGTGACTACAATAATTTCCATTATCTTGGAAAAGTCCACCACCATCTGTCCTTTCTGGTTCCTTTCCTTGACACAAAATCTGCTCATCACTTTGTCATCCCCTTGGGTTTCCTTCACCAACATGTCCATTCAGGTCTGCTCCAATCACCACTCTCTCCTCCTTGGGAATACTCTATATCACTTCATCTAGATCAGGGGTGTCAAACCCATTTTGGTCTGGGAGCCGCATACAGCTTAATCTGATCTCAAGGGGGCCAGACCAGTAAACTCATTCCAAAATTACATAGAACGAACAGTAAGTCAACTTTTTTCTTTGTATTAATGCAAAGAAGAAATAAATTATAAAAATCTTTACATTAAATTAATTGTCCTTTTACACTTTTACTCAGTTTAACATTTATTTAAGTGCATTACACATTTAAAAAACTGATCAGTGATTGCACGTTTTAAAACATTTAGTCAACAAACAGTTTTGTGGAACTTAGAAACACTGCTGCTTGCACACCAGGCACAGGGGTTTCCCATTCACCTCCGTGAACATATCCACCTTATTCTTGGGGGTGTCACTGCAGAAGCGATAATGTGTCGTACTTCCGTTTGACCCCGGAAGTAGAATTTTTGCATTGGCTCCTCGTTGTTTGCTTGCTAATCTGCGCGCATCGTAGAAGTTCTGTTAAAGTTCTGTTTTCTGTTATTTTGAGCTAATATTGTCACGAAGATGTCTTGTGGAGCTCGGGTACCTGTTGCGCTGTTCGTGGCTGTACGAATAATCAGACGAAGCTGAATTTGTGGCTGCAACTAGTGTGTGTTGAACATGCTCCGATAAGAAAAACCCGCATCCTTCTTTGTGGCTGGGCTACGAGAAACCACCTGAAAAAAGTCACCGTATCCTCCAGAGGATCGAGAACACCAGGTATGATTTAAGAGACAGCTTTTAGTGTTATGATTTTATGTAGTCAGTAATTAAATTATACTAATATTTTCGTTCATAACTGGCAAATAAACACACGCACCTATATGTATGCTGTGTGTGCGTTTATTTATACATATCTATATATCTATATATATATATATAATATAGGTGTGTGTTTATATATATATATATATATATAATATAGGTGTGTGTGTGTGTGTGTGTGTTCATAAATGAACCCTAATGTTTGTATAATGTACTTTTACTTTCAGATGGGCTTGATGAGAGTGTGGAGCTGCTCAACACCACCAGTCACATGCAGCATGACTGTTGGAATGTGGATTGACATAATGTCAGAACAAACCAACAACCTTATTCTATGGTTGCCCCGTGAAACAATTAAAGCAACATGTTTTGCAGAAAGCTAAAAACTTGGACTCCAGAAGTGAATCATACATGCAAATAACACTGTGAAATATTTATTGGCTGTTTCTCCCTCTGGAATAATCATGTTTATTTCAGATGCTTATGGTGGTAAATGCAGTGACAGGTATATAACACAGAACTCTGGGTTTCTGGACTATCTGCGTGCTGGAGATGAGGTGATGGGTGATCGTGGTTTCACAGTGAAGGACCTATGGTGTCAATTTAATCATTCCAGCATTCACACGCAAAGGATGCCAGCTTATTTCAAGTGAGAAGTGAGAAGACATTAAATGTAAACATTTTTCTCAAACATGTACAGTACTGGTGTACTTACTGTAAACGTAACACAACTCTTAACATGTTTTTTTAAAGGATATGTTAACTATATTACATTAGAAAAGTATTTGCTAAAATGATTAATTTGTTATGTACAATAGTTGACTGTTAACCTTCTTACAAGGTTAGGTTTTTGTGTGCACTATATCAGTTAATTTTGGATTAAACTACTGTTTCTATCTAAATGTCACTTTTGTCATTATCAAGTTTTTAAAGATCGTTTCCTGTCTATTTCATTATTTGTTTTCATTTACTGTATTTTATTAAAAGTTCTCAAGGTGCTTCATTTGTGAATCAGTAAAGTCTTTGTCAAAAGAAATGTCAAGCTCCAGGTGCTCAGTTGGTGTCCAGATAAACATCTTGCAGCTCAAAAGTCCAAAGCAACATCATTGTTAGCTGGACCTGGTGATGTGGAGTTTTAATGCTTAGACTGGGCTTTATGTTTGTTTAAATAAAGTGTCCCACCTCTCTTAACATAACAGGACCAACCTTGTTACTGTGAAGATACTAATAAGCTTCAGAGCTTTTCAGATTGCTCATCGCTTCGCCATCTGAAGCAACTGTCAAAGTAGCTAAGTATGCTAGTAGCTAAACATGCTAGTGTACGTTATTTTCGGCCACTTCTTCAAGTCGTCCTCCCACCCCTCAACAGCTGTAGGTAGCGGTAAAACAATATCTCTACATTTGAGTTGTGATAGTTTGTGTTCCCACATATTTTATGACCTAAAACCTCTGACGAAAACCGGTTAGCGCGTTGCTAGCGTGTAACAAAAGTGCCGGTTCTGACTTTCGGCGGAAGTCGTTCACATAATTTGCGCAAGGCATCATGGGGCGTAGGAATAAGGTGGATAGGAAGAAGTCAATTTTTCTTGAAAAATCCGACATTACTTGGATGAGGGTGCCTGACGCCTATGGGTCCTAGAGGCACTATGTTTGAGTAGGATAACATAGGAACTGACTAAAACACAGCGCCTCTAGCGGACAACATAGGAACTGCAGATTTTTAAGAAAATAACGTTTATTCTTTTTTTTAATAATTCAGATTTATCCTCGGGCGAACTAAACCGCCTCGCGGGCCGTATGTTTGACACCCCTGATCTAGATCCTTCCAGAATTTCCCTTCCTCTTCTACATCACATCCAACCTGTGGAGAATATCACCGACAACATTCAACATTAGACCTTCTACTTATACATTCAGACACATCACCCTTACTGACATTATTTTGATCTCTACTATGTTCATTGCAAACTCCTCCTTCAGGACCACCCCTACTCCTTTTCTCTTTCTATCCACACCATGGTAAAACTGTTTAAACCGTGCTCCAGTGCTGCAAGTCTTGCTGCCCTTCCACTTGGTGTAGTGGACACACCCTGGTCTCTAATCACTCTCAGTGATGACCTTTTCTGGGAGTTAACTCCTGAAGGGACAGTAACACTTTTATTACTTTAATTTGAATCAAAACACAAATAAGTCACCCAGAGACTTCCTTTTTTTTTTTTTTTTTCTTCTTTCGGCTTTATTCCCTGCGTTAGGGGTCGCCACAGCGAACTGGTCGCACGAAGATTTGGCAGTTGTTTTTACGCCGGATGCCCTTCCTGACACAACCACAGACCACCGAGCAACCACAGCCCTCTGTGTGGAGCAGAGAGCTGATATCTAGGGTTCCCGGGGGAGCAGATGGTGGGGGTTAAGGGCCTTGCTCAAGGGCCCAGAGTGGGGCAGATGAGGGTGGATACAAGTGTGACCGCTTCACTTATCCCACCCACATCTTTGATGTTGTCGGTACCGGGGCTTGAACCGGCGACCTTCCGATCACAAGCGCACCTTCTTAACCTTTGCGCCACCACTCCCCTGGAGACTTCCTTTAATTTTGTTAATTCAAATGTCATCAAATGAATAACCTTGTTACTTGTATAAACATTATTGAATCCAATGTAAGGGGCCAAGATGGTGTAGTGGCAGAGAATCGGAGTGGTTATCCGAAGGACCCAGGTTCGAACCCCGGCCACGGCACACCATCTTGGGATGTCTATGAGTGCACATCTATTTTCCCAGCTCCCCGAGCGCGACTACGCTGCTCACTGCACCACCTGGTGGTGGTTGGGTTAAATGCAGAAGACCAATTTCGTCTGTCAAGTATGGGAACATACACAGGTGACAAATTATTATTATTATTATTATAGTCAAAGTCTGTTTAATTCAAACTGTTTATTTCATGCTGAATAGCAAATGTTATTTCAAAATGTTATTCATGAAGGACTTCTTCTCTCAAAACTTGCAAGTGAAGATAAAGTGACACTTTATCTCATTCAGTTAGCTTGAATCCAGGACATCACCACACTCAAGAAACTTTTGTTTTTGTCCTATTTAATAATCGAGATTGAAGAATATCTGTTTTTGCTATTATCTTCAGTGAGGTTGCAAATATAATGCTATAATGGCATGTTTAACCAAACCAACAGGTTAACAGTGTTGTGTGTAAAGTGTTAAGATAGTTTTATCATCAAAGCTGGCTCTAACATATTCTGAACTAATCTTTTGACCTAATTTCAATCTCCTGACATCATCGGATGTCACTCACATCCTCTTCTGATGCCATTTGGCCAATCAGGAAGAGCCACGTTTTCTAGGTCAAATCAGCCTTAAAAGAGCTCGGACTTATTTTTCCTTTAGTCTATGGATGAAACTAAAATGTGAGTTTCCATCTAAGAACTGATTGACGTCTGTCTAAACACCAATGACACGTCCTCAGTTGGGACTTCATAGCACTGCTGACTATGAGTCCGTTTTGAGCTCTAAGCTCTATGCAATTCCTTCAAGGAATTTTTCATCTTGAAACATCAACCAGACTACGTTACTTCAGTGGGTCAAAGGCGGATGTGAGAAGCTACAATCTAAATAGACTGACCTCCTCGGACTTCAAGGACTGACCTGTTCTTGGCAGACCGGCAAAGGTTAAGAGTCGCTGATTGTTTACATACCGGACATACGTCTAGCTGGAGATGCCTGGGAAACATGTCATGTTTCTGGTTATAAACATTCAAGATAGTTCACCCCCTCTTTTACTCCATCTTCCTCCTAAAACTTTTTTTTTATCTTCTAAGCCAGTAAACTTTAAGTTTGTGCTAACAGAAAGTTTAATATAAAATATTTTACTTGTCTGTTGTATCTAAATTCTGAATCTGTGAACAGTTAGTTATAGGAAATTCGATCGATCCATACATGTACAAATGTGTGATGTAATTTAATGATTTGTTAATTAAATGATTCAGTTCATAAATTGACATTTCATCTCTTTACATTCTCACCTCCAAAGCACAGAATTATAGGTATTAATCTAAAAAGAGAGAACTCGTTTAATTAATGATGTATTTTTGTGTCAGTCTAAACCCTGCCAATTTACATCTAAAATATAGGTAAATAAGTACAGGTAAACTGATAAGCGCCTATATATTATTACATTGGTAAAACCATTTTTGCCAGGACCCTGTCTGTCAATAACATCTGTGTTGGTTGTTGTTAATTTGGGCTGTGACCAATCTGGTATGGTGTTATTTAGATGAAGTGATGTTTTAGTTTTGGCAAAGTGATGCTCTTCCTGACACAACCTTCATGTGTTACCTGGGCTTTGGACTGGCAAAAGAGATACACTGACTTGTACTCCATTGTGACTGTTGTAAGATATTTTTCTTCTCTATAAAGACAAGTGGTGATGTGCTCTTAACACATTCATGATAATGTACCAAATTGTTTGCCAGTTACCATGGTGTTTTTCAAGACGGAGCATTCTTGGACCCACTATCTGTCTCATATATCGTAATCCCATGTCTGCCTAGCCATTGCATATTTATTCAGAAAATAATTCAATTAACAATGACTTTTGAATAGTACATTTTTCTTGGAAGGACCTTCTTAACAAAATGTGTGAAAATTTATTATTTAAACAAAGAAAAATGGTTTCCTTTTTGTCTAAATATTGTCAAGGCCACTAATGATGAAGCAAACGTACTCAGGTGGTGAAAGTTGGTGTTTTGATGTTAAAAGATGGAAAAGACATCATTCCATCCATCCATCCATCCATTTTCGTCCGCTTATCCGGGGTAGGGTCGCGGGGGTAGCAGCCTAAGTAGGGAGGCCCAGACTTCCCTCTCCTCAGCCACTTGAAGCTGCTCCTCTGGGGGAATCCCAAGGCGTTCCCAGGCCAGCCAAGAAACATAGTCCCTCCAGCGTGTCCTGGGTCTTCCACTGGGTCTCCTCCCGGTGGGACATGCCCGGAACACCTGACCAGGGAGGCGTCCAGGAGGCATCCTAACCAGATGCCCGAGCCACCTCAACTGGCTCCTCTCAATGTGGAGAAGCAGCGGTTCTACTCCGAGTCCCTCTCGGATGACTGAGCTTCTCACCCTATCTCTAAAGGCCGAGATACACTCGAGCGTCCTCACGGTACGCCTATACGCAGCGTACGTATGTCAAGGCAAAAGCGTAGCCCCGCGTAGCCCCTCAGGGCATGTACGCGCAAAGCTTTTTTTTTACGTCCGCGTGCGCAATACGCGGTGTCTGACCATAAACTTCCCCGGCGCCGGACTGTTTTGTATGTTACACAAATGAAATAAATTCCCCTTCTTTATCGCTGATCGGGCCTTTTCTTTTGTTTTTTTGCCTAAAGTCAAGTAACCGCTTCTTCCTCCGTTCACTCGATGAATGAAATGAATGAATTCAGGTCCTACCTGGGTGCGCAATGTTTTAAATATCCCTGGTGGGCTGTGTGCTGCAGGAAAAGCGCTCCCTGTTATTATTTTTATTTCTGAGAGAACCTTTTATAACATATATAGTAGAAACACCGCATGAACACCGCCGCGGTCTTCAGAGAGCTACATGAGCCAGCTGACTGAAAGCTGTCAATCATTTCAGTAGGCGTGTCAGCAAGTGACCAATCAGCGAGCTCAGTTGAGTCCCCTCCGTGCTCAGCTGCTCATATTACAACAAGGAGAACGCGAGCGTTTGAAAGCTGATAGTTTCTGAAGTATAGCAGCGAAAACATACGCACAAAATACGCGCGTATACGGAGGACGCTTCAGTGTATCTCGCCCTTAAGGGAGAGTCCAGACACCCTGCAGAGAAAACTCATTTCAGCCGCTTGTATCCGAGATCTCGTTCTTTCGGTCACAACCCAAAGCTCATGACCATAGATGAGGGTGGGAACGTAGATTGATCGGTAAATTGAGAGCTTTGCCTTTCGACTCAGCTCTCTCTTCACCACGACAGACCGGTACAGCGCCCGCTTCACTGCGGATGCTGCACCTATCCGCCTATCGATCTCACGCTCCAGTTTTCCCTCATTCGTGAACAAGACCCCGAGATACTTAAACTCCTCCACTTGGGGCAGGACCTCATCCCCGACCCGGAGAGGGCATGCTACCCTTTTCCGGCTCAAGACCATGGCCTCGGATTTGGAGGAACTGATCCTCATCCCGGCCGCATCACACTCGGCTGCAAACCGCTCCAGCGAAAGCTGTAGATCACGATCTGATGAAGCCAATAGGACCATATCATCTGCAAAAAACAGAGAAGCGATTCTAAGGCCACCAAAACGGATCCTCTCAACACCTTGGCTGCACCTAGAAATTCTGTCCATAAAAGTTATGAACAGAATCGGTGACAAAGGGCAACCTTGGCGGAGTCCAACTCTCACTGGAAACGAGCCTGACTTACTGCCGGCAATGCGGACCAAGCTCTGACACCGGTCGTACAGGGACCTAACAGCCCATATCAATGGGCCTGGTACCCCATACTCCCGGAGTACCCCCCACAGAACCCCCCGAGGGACGCGGTCGAATGCCTTTTCCAAGTCCACAAAGCACATGTAAACTGGTTGGGCAAACTCCCACGCACCCTCCAGGACCCTGCTGAGGGTGTAGAGCTGGTCCAGTGTTCCACGACCAGCACGAAAACCACATTGCTCCTCCTGAATCCGAGGTTCGACTATCCGACGGACCCTCCTCTCCAGAACCCCTGAATAGACCTTACCAGGGAGGCTTAAGAGTGTGATCCCCCTATAGTTGGAACACACCCTACGGTCCCCCTTTTTGAATAGGGGAACCACCACCCCAGTCTGCCAATCCAAGGGAACTGCCCCCGATGTCCACGCAATATTGCAGAGTCGCGTAAGCCAACACAACCCCACAACATCCAGAGCCCTAAGGAACTCAGGGCGAATCTCATCCACCCCCGGAGCCCTGCCACCGCGGAGCTTTTTAACCACCTCGGTGACCTCAGCACCAGAGATTGGAGAGCCCGACCCAAAGTCCCCAGGCTCCGCTTCCTCAGTGGAAGACGTGCCAGTAGGATTGAGGAGGTCTTCGAAGTATTCCGCCCACCGACTCACAACATCCCGAGTTGAGGTCAACAGCACGCCATCCCCACCATAAATGGTGTTGGTCGCGTACCGCTTTCCCCCCCTGAGACGCCGGATGGTGGACCAGAATCGCCTCGAAGCCGTACGGAAGTCATTCTCCATGGCCTCTCCGAACTCCTCCCACGCCCGAGTTTTTGCCTCAGCAACCACCCGAGCCGCATGCCGCTTGGACTGTCGGTACCTATCTGCTGCTTCCGGGGTCCCACAGGCCAAAAAGGCCCAATAGGACTCCTTCTTCAGCATGACAGCATCCCTCACTGCCGGTGTCCACCACCGGGTTCGAGGGTTGCCACCACGACAGGCACCAACAACCTTGCATCATTCCCACATCTATAATTCTTGGGGAAGAACTGGTCCTGGCTAATCTGAAGGACATCCTACTTGTATATTTTGATTGCAAATATTACAATGCAAGTTGCACTAGCTGCAGGATAATTGGTGTTTGTGTAGTTTATCAACACGCTTGCTATTGTAAGGATATATAGGAGGTCAATATTAATACTGACCTCTTTACCTTAATTAATTTACTTATTCAGATTGAATAGTAATTTCACGGATTCTTTTCTTTTTCAGTTTACCCAATATTTCTGTGATCTTTATGATGGATAAGTAAAACAGAAGCCATAGAGTGACAATGGAAACGTTGACTTTAGTTTGGTATGCCATGAGACACTACCATTTATTTAAAATAAATCAACTAAAATTAACACCATTACACTTGATTGATAGATTTCACTTTCTTGCAATTTAATACGTCAGCACATTTAAATTGTAACAACAGACATAAATACAGGATGTCATTATACTTAGTCTGTGGCTCTTAACTTAATATAGTTACCAGTTTAGAATGGATATAGGGAGAGATTTAAGAGGAATAGGGAGAGGTTAAGAGAGGAAGTTATTTATCTTGAGTTTAACCAGATGACACTTTCCATCCGACTTCTGCTAAATCCAGGTACGTTTGTAAACGCTTATCCATTACCTTTAAGACGATTAGTCTGATAAAGAGATGGCACCAGCCTTTCAGGCGTACAGAATCGTTGCAGGTCCAGCACGTCCGAACCGGTTCTCGTTTACGTTTCAACGTCTCCTGGGATCTGCGTCGATAATCAGAAAATGGTGTCAGCTCCTGGTTGACTTCAAGATAACTTATTCCAGAAAGAAATTATATTCAAAGTTCTGAGCTTGTACGCTCGGTTCGAAGTGGACTGATAACAAGCATGTTATCAGCCTTTACTGAAGACGAAGGTCCTTAGCTCTTGACCAAACGTCCCACAGCTTGAAGAGAAAGTGCACCTCTCTCCTTCCTCACAGGAAATAAAAGTTTCAGGAAAACTTAGAACCCTTAGTAGAGGATCTGAGACTTGTCCTTCTCCGATTGGTTCAAAAGAACCAGTCGAGGAGTTTACTTGTTGTTATCATGGTACAAGGTTACAGCCAGAAGCAGAGTGAAAATGTTTAGGAAAAGACAGAGAGTGCTGGAATCATTCTCATGAAAACAACGGATTAACTGTCTTCTTCATTTCTGAACAAAACGGCCGGGCCTCTCTGACCCGAGCCTTCAACTTTGTTGTGACACAGTAATGTTTCACATTACAGAATAACACAGCTTAATAGCATATGTGATCATAAGACATATTGTAAATTACAACATTGCTCATGAATAAACACAGGTGATGCTCTGATTATATTTGTATTAGAACAAAATTCAAAGATAGAAATGGTCTCTTTTGAGTGAATCTGTCCTTTGATTCAAACTAATAAAATAAATTGTGTTAAATGTCAGGTTACTGAAAGGGTCAGTGAAAAACATCACTGAAGAGTTCAAAACACTTCAGTTTGACCCTGGGTAGGTCCACTACATCTCCACCCTTTTGGAAGTCATCGCCAGTCTTTGGGGATGAGGTCCAACACGAAAGGATACCTTGAACTGTTTCTGATCTTGAAGTAATCCAGTAAGTGGAAGAAGAAAAAAATCAAAATTATAATCCCATAAAGTTTTCGGAACTTCCATACTGTTCGTAGGTAATCCCATTGCGGTAAGCTTTTAATCCTTTGGAAAACAAAGTCTTATAATCCACAGCGGTAATTCCACAGCAGTAATTCCATATCGATTAGAGTTGGTGATTTCGTCAGCAACAATTGTTTTTATAATCAGCATGTAGAGGGGATCCCTCGAT
Organism: Garcialebias charrua; assembly: GCA_038048925.1. Lineage (NCBI taxonomy): Eukaryota > Metazoa > Chordata > Actinopteri > Cyprinodontiformes > Rivulidae > Garcialebias > Garcialebias charrua. The sequence goes on along the minus strand of JBBPBX010021773.1, from coordinate 17,157 downwards.
TGACGCAGAGGAGGCGACCCTTGGATGAAGGTTGAAGACCAAGCGTTGGAGCTGCAGGTCCCCACATCGAAGGTTGTTGGCTGGTTGGCTTCCAGTCAGTGCCACTCTGGTTCTATGTGTCATGCAATTATGTGGTTTTTTAGGTGGGCTTATGATTGGGATTTTACATTAAGCCTTACCTATATGTACCTGGTATGTAAGCTATCATGGTTTAGATCAGCTACACTTACCAATTAAGGGGTGGATCAATGCTGTAAAAATAGATATAGGGATCTATACCTATAGAGTTTTGGAGGGCTTCTGTAACGAAGGCCTCTTTTTCCAAACTATTCCTCCATTCATTACTTAGTTTAGGTTAAACTAAAATAAAAAAATTAAATATAGTTTGGTCTAAATGTCTGTTGTCTTTTAGACGAACGACGTAGGATTTGGTATTCCTAATAAATTTTGAAGTCTATGGCGAGACTCATCAAAATGAATAGATAATCTAGAATAGAAACGATCGAATCGGTTCAATTTAGAAATTGTGAGACCAGTGTAGTTTATGGTACCTTGAGTAGCTTTAAACTACATTGACTCTTCGACGATTGAGATTTAACAAAACGAACTGCATGTTGGCATAGTTAAATCCATATCATTCATTAACCAATGTTAATACAAAACCTTTTTGGCTGGGAGTGTTCAGAACCAAACAATATCTCAACTAATGACAACAGTAATGACTAAACAACAAGGAAACAACGTTTCACTGCTTCGACACACTCTTGTCGTCAGATTCCAAAGTGCAACACACAAGAAAAACAGGTCTCAACTTTATGACCGAGGTCAATTTAAATCTCGTGGATTTAAACGGTTGTTAAGGTTAGTTTTTTGTTGTGGGTTTTAGGCTTAGTGTTTCTAAGTTCAAATTGGACAATGCGACTTATAGGGTGGAAAATACGGTAGTTTAAACCTGATTAGTTTATTTACTAACTTGTGTTTGGGTGACCTTATTATCCCATGAAGTCGGTGAGTTTGTGAGATCTTTGTCTTTTGTGGATTCATTGAACGCCTTGTAAGGTTTGATCTGATTTCGATGTACCCATTTAGCAATTGGCTCTTTGCGGCCTTTGCTGATTTTGATTTCGTAGACGACTGAGGACACTTTGTCTGTTATCAGATGAGGTCCAGTCCACCTGGGCATTAGTTTGCGGGCGAGAGTTCCGGTCTCGGACCCTCCTTTCCCGGTTGCTGGGGCGAACGTATAGTACCAGACTCTGTCTCCCACTTGGAGTTCATTGTGAGAGGCCTTCTGGTCGTAGTACGCCTTGCGTCCTTCAGCGGATTTTTCCAGGTTTTTCTGGGCGAAAGCAAAAGTGTTTCTGAGGTGTACATTCAAATCTTTCATGTATTGTTGTGTAGTGTAGGCTGTCGCCATGGCGGCGTCGCCTGGTTGGTACAACAGGTGTAGAGGGAGAGTCATTTGTCGACCGGTCATCATCTCGAAGGGAGAGATGCCAGTTGATGTGTGTGGAGTGGCTCTTATGGCCATGAGGACCAGAGGGAGTTTCACGTCCCAGTCCTTGTGGTTTGCAGCCACGTATTTCTTCAAAATACTCACCACAGTTCTGTTTGCTCTCTCTACTTGGCCTGAAGCCTGTGGGTGGTAGCCGACATGAAAGTTGGCCTTGACGCCTAGCGTCTTCCACAGTTCTTTCATCACTTCACCTGTGAAGTGTGTACCTTGGTCTGAGTTCACCCTAAGGGGAAGTCCAAACCTTGAGAATATATGATTCATTAACAACGTAGCAGTGGTTTGTGCTGTGTCGTTAGGAGCTGGTAGGCATTCTACCCATTTGGTAAATGCACAGGTTACCATGAGAAAATATTTGACCATTTTGTGAACTGATTTAGGAACTGTTAAGCTCAGGAACACTTCTGATATAACGTCAGCTAAGAAATATATTTTTTCTCAGCAAAGAAATAATAGTTTTTTACCTTTTTTTCTTGAAAATTCCTTCGTGGCGGTAGCCATTTTAACTGACGACGTCAGTCGACGTCGTTCAAAACTCCGCCTTCCGTTCTCTGATTGGTCCGGTCAAAAATCTACTGGAGAAATCGTTGTCTATGGGAGAAGTCCCAGACCCTAGTACGAAGCGAAGTGAAGGACAAGGGTCTAGTTTTAACCAGGCTACCTTCATCCAGTACCATTGAGAAAAAACTGTTTTCCTCTTGTGTCCAGAATGGCTCCACCCTCTCCAATGGAAGAAGTGTAGACAGCATCAAAATTCCTACTAAGGCCTTTGAACACTTGAGTTGGACCAAAAAAACAAAAACAAACAAACAAACAAAAAAACAATTACAAGTTGAAATTCTGGGGGGAAAAAAGCAGTTCATCCCTTACCTTTTTTCACTTCAATGTCATAACTGATGCTCTTCAGTGCGTTTCCTAACGGGTCATCAACGATCTGTTGGATGTGAGGCAGAGGAGAAAGAGAAGCATGTCACCTCCATGTCACCTCCATTTTTCCAAAAGTCCTCAAAGCACAAATCAAACTCCTGGTCCAGGTTCCAGAGAAGTGCTGCATGTTCAGGAAGTCTCTGCTTCACCAGTTTGAACTCTCTCAGACTGGGGGAGTGTGCAAGGTTCCCTGAGAAGAAGTTAAAAGGCTGCTACGACTTTAAGCAACAACACAAGAGCTGTAATAAATATTGCAACATAAATGTTTTTATGTACTTGAGTTTTCCTTT
>JBBPBX010021773.1:0-13635 GCA_038048925.1 Garcialebias charrua | reverse complement strand
GGCATTAGATAAGGGCTTTCAATGATTTAAAACCTACCTGAGCGGCTCTGTTCCCAGAAGAAAAATAAATAAATAAATAAATTAAATAAATAAATAAAACCGAAAACACGTGATCGGCAAGTTGTGGGTACAGCCTCACGTTGTACGTGTCCAGGGCGCTCAAATATGCGCCCAGCAACTTTCCATTGTTGCTGAATAACTGCACATGCACCATTGATAATGAGAGTCTACGGATAAAGGCCCAGGCAGAGCTCTGCGTAAGGCAGTACGCCGCTGTACGCCGTACGTACGCAGAGGCACAAGCGTAGCCCCGTAGGGCACGAATGCGCAAAGCTCAAATTTTACGACCGCATACGCGAGGCGCGTTGTCTCACAATAAACTGCCCGGCGCCGGACTGTTTTGTATGTGACACAAATGTATTAAATTCCCCTTCTTCATCCCTGATCTGGACTTTTCTTTTGTTTTTTTGCCAAAAGTCAAGTGATCGCTTCCTCCTCCGTTGACTCCATGACTGAAATGATGAGAAATGAATGAATTTGTCACGAGCGAATTAAACTCGGGTCCTACGTGGCTGCGCAAGGTTCTACAGATTTCCTGGTGGGCTGTGGGCTGCAGGACCAGCGCTCCCTGTTTTTATTTTTTAGAACTTTTTATTAACATATAAAGTTTAGAACACCGCAGCGGCTGCAGCCTGAGCCAGCTCGTGCCTTTTTTTCCCCCACCCGACCTGTCAATCAATTCAGTAGGCGTGTCAGCAAATGACCAATCAGCGACCTCAGTTTGTCCCGTAGGTAAACGCTCTGCGCGCAGCTGCTCAAATTACGACAAGAATTTGGAGCGAAAACGCGAGCATTTAACGTGAGAACGAACGCAGAGCTGTGCTTGTGAATGCGCTGCACAGAATGCGCGCGTCGAGCGCCGTTCGGCCAAATGCAGAACTCTGCCTGGGTCTTAAGAGTCATGAGCCCACGGGATCGGAAATACGTCACAAATCAGAAAATGTTTTTTGAAACAAAGAATATAACTCATCATTATCTATAAAATATTTATCCTACACAACTAAAATTCATATATACATTTATTTCAAAATATTTTTATTTTATAATTTCATTAAGTCTTGAAGTTCCAGTGGGGCGGCAGTGGGGCAGTGCCCTAGCGCCCCCTATTAGTCGGCCGCCCCTGGTTATTAGTTAGTGCACAATTATAAGTAGACTTTAACACTTTTGAGCAGTTAAAATGTGTTGTTCTTGTTTGGGGGTGTATAACGACAAAAAGGAAAACTCAAGTACATAAAAACATTTATGTTGCAATATTTATTACAGCTCTTGTGTTGTTGCTTAAAGTCGTAGCAGCCTTTTAACTTCTCAGGGAACCTTGCACACTCCCCCAGTCTGAGAGTGTTCAAACTGGTGAAGCAGAGACTGCCTGAACATGCATCACTTCTCTGGAACCTGGACCAGGAGTTTGATTTGTGCTTTGAGAACTTTTGGAAAAATGGAGGTGACATGGAGCTTCTCTTTCTCCTCTACCTCACATCCAACAGATTGTTGATGACCCGTTAGGAAACACACTGAAGAGCGTCAGCTATGACATTGAAGTGATGAAGGTAAGGGATGAAGTGCTTTTTTTCCCTTCAGTGTATCAACTTGTAAATGCTTTTTTTTTCCAACTCAAGTGTTCAAAGGTCTTAGTAGGAATTTTGATGCTGTCTACACTTCTTCGGAGAGGATGGAGCCACTCTGGACACTGGAGGAAAACAGTTTATTTTCAATGGTACTGGATGAAGGGGATTAAAATGGAATTTGGGGTTTAATGCACAAACATCACATATTTTTCATAGCAGTTATTCCATTAACTCCCGTATGCTTCTACCCTAACTGTAGGCAGGCTGGGAGAAAATGGGGCAGTGCAGATCTTAATGTGTGACTTCCATGTGCTGTGGGATGATTTGACTGATACCCAAAGGATGAATCTGATTAATTGCTCTGAGAGAGACTGTCTGCTAGGTATGGGAAAGATCAACATATTTTTCATAGCAGTTATTCCATTAACTCCCGTATGCTTCTACCCTAACTGTAGGCAGGCTGGGAGAAAATGGGGCAGTGCAGATCTTAATGTGTGACTTCCATGTGCTGTGGGATGATTTGACTGATACCCAAAGGATGAATCTGATTAATTGCTCTGAGAGAGACTGTCTGCTAGGTATGGGAAAGATCAACTTCTAAATTGTGGATGAAGTCCATCCATCGATCCATCCATCCATCTTCTTCCGCTTATCCGGAAACGGGTCGCGGGGGTAGCAGCCTAAGTAGGGAGGCCCAGACTTCCCTCTCCCCAGCCACTTGGAGCAGCTCCTCCGGGGGAATCCCAAGGCGTTCCCAGGCCAGCCGAGAAACATAGTCCCTCCAGCGCGTCCTGGGTCTTCCTCTGGGTCTCCTCCCGGTGGGACATGCCCGGAACACCTCACCAGGGAGGCGTCCAGGAGGCATCCTAACCAGATGCCCGAGCCACCTCAACTGGCTCCTCTCAATGTGGAGAAGCAGCGGCTCTACTCCGAGTCCCTCCCGGATGACTGAGCTTCTCACCCTATCTCTAAGGGAGAGTCCAGCCACCCTGCGGAGAAAACTCATTTCAGCCGCTTGTATCCGAGATCTTGTTCTTTCGGTCATAACCCAAAGCTCATGACCATAGATGAGGGTGGGAACGTAGATCGATCGGTAAATTGAGAGCTTTGCCTTTTGACTCAGCTCTCTCTTCACCACGACAGACCGGTACAGCGCCCGCTTCACTGCGGACGCTGCACCTATCCGCCTATCGATCTCACGCTCCAGTTTTCCCTCATTCGTGAACAAGATCCCGAGATACTTAAACTCCTCCACTTGGGGCAGGACCTCCTCCCCGACCCGGAGAGGGCATGCTACCCTTTTCCGGCTCAAGACCATGGCCTCGGATTTGGAGGAACTGATCCTCATCCCGGCCGCATCACACTCGGCTGCAAACCGCTCCAGTGAAAGTTGTAAATCACGAACTGATGAAGCCAGTAGGACCACATCATCTGCAAAAAACAGAGAAGCGATTCTAAGGTCACCAAAACGGATCCTCTCAACACCTTGGCTGCGCCTAGAAATTCTGTCCATAAAAGTTATGAACAGAATCGGTGACAAAGGGCAACCTTGGCGGAGTCCAACTCTCACCGGAAACGAGCCTGACTTACTGCCGGCAATGCGGACCAAGCTCTGACACCGGTCGTACAGGGACCTAACAGCCCTTATCAAAGGGCCTGGTACCCCATACTCCCGGAGTACCCCCCACAGAACCCCCCGAGGGACGCGGTCGAATGCCTTCTCCAAGTCCACAAAGCACATGTAAACTGGTTGGGCAAACTCCCACGCACCCTCCAGGACCCTGCTGAGGGTGTAGAGCTGGTCCAGTGTTCCACGACCAGGACGAAAACCACACTGCTCCTCCTGAATCCGAGGTTCGACTATCCGACGGACCCTCCTCTCCAGGGGCCTCATGTACAAAGACTTGCGTAGATTTCTTACTGAAAAGTCACGTACGGACAAATCCAGAAAAGTGTCCACGCACAAAAAAATCCAGAATTATCAAACTGTGCGTACACCTGAATCCACGCACATTCCTTATGTACAACACAATTGACGTGGAACTGAGCGCACGTGAGACACCTCCCCTGACACGCCTTCATTTACATATGTTAAACAGATGCAAATTACTTCCTGCATGTGTGAAGGACATGTTTGTTTGATCCCTGCGCGATCAGAAATGATTTCTAGATTCAGGAAAATAATGAATTCAATATAATATGAGTGAGGACAAACATCCTAAGTAAGAATAGTAATAAAATGTGTTCATCATGCAAAGAACGAGTGATTGTGTGTCGGTATGCGCACCCTGCTGTGGTGCGCGAACCGGCTCATTCATTCATTCTGTGTGGAAATATTAACTTTGCGCACGAGTTTATTACCATAATTACTGTAAACACAGAGGAACTTACTTGGATGTTTGCTAGAACATAGATCTTTGTTTATGTAGATGATGTGAAGAAACGAGTCTGTGCGTCTTGGTGGAGACATTTCATGACATCACGTGATGTTGGCGTCTCCAGACGCTGCGCCCTCCGCAGCCCTGTGCGCAGTCTGTCTGTGAAGCTTTTACTCTCCTACAAGTTATATAAGGTGTACTTTCACGTGTCATTTTGGGGGAATCTACAATAAACGCAGATAATGAAACACCTCCAGCTGCCGTGTCGACACCGGTGAGGGTGCGCGCGCGCTCCAAAGCGCGACCACTCAGCCTTTGGAAACATATGGATGAGACCATTCTATTGGACATGATCCGGCTTTGTGTGGACTGGACTGCAGTCCCGATCGACCTGCAGCTCCCTCATAGCTCGGGAACAGTTTGACCGCTGCTTCTGTATGCACGCGTGATGCACGGCTCCCCAGAGCGCAGCAGTGCCAAACTGAAAAATTATTATTTCTGAAAACGGCTGATAAGCCATATCCTAGATCGGAAAATTATATCTGTTTCTAAATAAATGCTCTGCGTGTTACACTATTTATTATAACCTCCAGTAAGGCTGAATGAATCCGTTCCTGTTAAATTTATTTTTGGCACAACTTTGCGCGTGCTTTATTTCACTGCGTCATGTGGATGTAATACTTGTTAATCGTGTGTTTGGAGGGAATATTAATCATTTTCACATCATGAACAGTTAATAATAATAATAATAATAATAATAATAATAATTATGAATTCAATTTATAACGCACTTTTCATTAATGGAAATCTCAAAGTGCTACAAGGTGCAACATATTTGAATGTCAATAAGACAAATAATAAAACAATTAAAATCAACAACAGTATCAACTAAGATCAAAAGTAGAATCATGAGGAGTAAAGTATGCTCGGTTGAAAAGAAAGGTCTTCAAGCCGCTCTTAAAGTCAACCACAGATTGTGGGGCTTCAGTTTCACAGCGGCACCTGTAAGTGTCGCCAAAGGAAATATAACCACAGAAACGTGCGTACGCAAGCAGGGGAGCATCCGTGGATTTGTACGTGGAAGCGCAGGTATTCCCGTTCATATCAGATTTGATACATACGCCACTTTGCGTGGAAAGTGACGTGCGCAATGTTTTTGTGCGCACGCATGGTTGATACATGAGGCCCCAGAACCCCTGAATAGACCTTACCAGGGAGGCTTAAGAGTGTGATCCCCCTATAGTTGGAACACACCCTACGGTCCCCCTTTTTGAATAGGGGAACCACCACCCCAGTCTGCCAATCCAAGGGAACTGCCCCCGATGTCCACGCGATATTGCAGAGTCGCGTAAGCCAACACAACCCTACAACATCCAGAGCCCTAAGGAACTCCGGGCGAATCTCATCCACCCCCGGAGCCTTGCCACCGCGGAGCTTTTTAACCACCTCGGCGACCTCAGCACCAGAGATCGGAGAACCCGACCCAAAGTCCCCAGGCTCCGCTTCCTCAGTGGAAGACGTGCCAGTAGGATTGAGGAGGTCTTCGAAGTATTCCGCCCACCGACTCACAACATCCCGAGTTGAGGTCAGTAGCACGCCACCCCCACCATAAATGGTGTTGGTCGCGTACCTCTTTCCCCCCCTGAGACGCCGGATGGTGGACCAGAATCGCCTCGAAGCCGTACGGAAGTCATTCTCCATGGCCTCTCCGAACTCCTCCCACGCCCGAGTTTTTGCCTCAGCAACCACCCGAGCCGCATGCCGCTTGGACTGCCGGTACCTATCAGCTGCTTCCGGGGTCCCACAAGCCAAAAAGGCCCAATAGGACTCCTTCTTCAGCCTGACAGCATCCCTCACTGCCGGTGTCCACCACCGGGTTCGAGGGTTGCCACCACGACAGGCACCAACAACCTTGCGGCCACAGCTCCGATAAGCTGCCTCGACAATAGAGGCGCGGAACACGGCCCACTCAGACTCCATGTCCCCCGCCTCCCTCGGAACGTGTTCAAAGCTCTCCCGGAGGTGGGAGTTAAAGCTCCGTCTTACGGGAGACTCTGCCAGACGTTCCCAGCAGACCCTCACAATACGTTTGGGTCTGCCAGGTCTGACCGGCATCCTCCCCCACCATCGGAGCCAACTCACCACCAGGTAGTGGTCAGTTGACTGAAGTATAATTTTGTTTGTTTTGGCAGTAAAGAGCAGTTGAATGAGGTAGCACGACAGTTCAGTGATTAGCACTGTTTCCTTACAGCAAGAAGGTCCTGGGTTCAATCCCCGGTTGAACCTAGGGTTTTTCTGTGCAGTTTGCAAGTTATTTTCTAATGCTTGGGTACTTTTCTGTGTGGGTTTTCTCTGGGTACTCAGATTTCCTCCCACAGATCAATAACATGCATTTTTTTTTTTACAAAATACTTCTGTACCTTTTTCAATAGCAAGCGTGTTGATAAACTACACGAACACCAATTATGCTGCAGCCAGTGTAACTTTCATTGTAATATTTGCAATCAAAATATACAAGTGGGATATCCTTCAGATTAGCCAGGACCAGTTCTTTCCTGAGAATTATAGATGTGGCAATGATGTCTTCTCCATCTTTCAACATCAAAACACCAACTTTCACCACCTGAGTACGTGTGCTTCATCAGTGGCCTTGACAAAATTTAGACAAAAAGGAAACCATTTTTATTTGTTTAAAGAATACATTTTCACACATTTTGTTAAGAAGGTCCTTCCAAGAAAAATTTACAATTCAAAAGTCATTGTTAATTGAATTATTTTCTAAACAAATATGCAACGGCTAAGCAGACATGGGATTACGACATATGAGACAGATAGTGGGCCCTATTACGACCCGTACGACCAAAATATATAAAGTAACTGGACATAGAAGAAGATTTAAACAAAATTTTATTAAACTAAAACTAAGCGCCTCCAAGCTGGCCAGGTCCTCCCTGGCTTCTCCCACCAGGTTCGGAGCATCTTCTCATGGATCAGTGTTCAAAAAAAGGAAACTAAACAAAAAAAAGTTCAACGGAATGGTGGACCGGTAAGTCTGGCCAAAAATGAAAATAATGCTACCCAAGCAAACCCAGCCGCCAAATTCCCTCAGGCGACGATCTACCTCACAAAAAGTCCCTCTACACAAACAAAAAGCGAAAACAGGACTACCAACACTCACCAGGTAATAAAAGTACAAAATAAAAGAAAAAGGAAAAAGGTAACAGTCTCTCACTGTTATACCAAAAATACACTACATGCGGTCCGGCTCCGCTCCGCTCCGAAGGTCGCAGCTGACCCAGTCCAGTTTCCACTAACTCCGCTCCGCTCAGGTCCGCCTGGATACGCCGCTCTGAGACGCATGCGCGGGAATTGCGAGATTGCGCGATAAATCAAGTGATAAATAAGTAAGTCAGAACAAAACAATTCATTCGGTGGAAGAAGGAGAACAACAGTAGAGACTGCTGCCTTGATCTTCTCTCGTAAATGAGCGACAGGACATGGTTTGAGCAACAGGAAGTGATGTATTACATTTCATTAAGAGAAGCTTAAGCCAGCTTCAAACTGCTGAAGTCAAGTCCTCAACAAACATGAGGTGACAAAATTTTAAAGTTCAGGTTTTTGACAAGCCCCCAATAAATGCGAACAGCAGAACTGATCATCCAACCAAGCACCATAGGTGCATCAGGTGTGCATTGCACAGAACACTCAAACAGAAAGCCTTCAGCACTGTGTTCACTCGCAGGACCAAAACATATAAAGTGGACACTGGACACAGAAGAATATTTAAACTAAATTTTATTAAACTAAAACTAAGCACCTCTAAGCTGACAAGGTCCTCCTTCACTTCTCCCACCAGGCCTGGATCATCTTCTCCTGGATCAGCGTCCAAAGAAAGGAAACTAAACAAAAAAAGTTTAACGGAATGGTGGACCGGTGAGTCTGGCCAAAATGAAAATGCTGCCCAAGCAAACCCAGCCCTATACAGGGCCACCAAATTCCCTCATGTGATGATCTACCTCACAAAAAGTCCCTCTACACAAACAAAAAGCGAAAACAGGACTGCCAACACTCACCAGGTCATAAAAGTACAAAATAAAAGAAAAAGGAAAAAGGTAACAGTCTCACTGTTAACATCAGCTGTCTTATAGACAGACACAAAAACCCCAGCTCTATAAGCTTCAAACAAAACCGCACTAGAGCCTCAGAGCTCAAGTCCTCTCCTCTCAGTTAAAACTAAAGGTCAAATAAGCACTAATAGTGCACATCCCACACACTCTGGGTTAAACCAGAGTCCTCATGAGCTCACCAGCTCACTTACAAACACAGCTCTAGTTTGCACCAGAGCTGCCACATGAGCAATCCTTGCTCCACATGTGCTGTGAGTCAGCACCAGAATTTCAGAGCCTTAGCTCAACACAAACTCCACACAGGAGCTCAACACACGGTGGCCAAGGTAGGTGGAGGACACTCCTGAGCACTCACACACATGCAGCACTACAGCTGCCTTAACACTAGGATGACTGAATTTTCAAGATCCTGAGGACAAACCCCCTCCTTTTCCTGAACAATTATTGGACCATTAACTGCCTTTTGTTATAAATATGTGTGTACTCAACTCAGACACCCCCACCACACCCGACTGCATTCCAATGTTTTCACCAGGTAAGACTCTGCTTGCACTTCCCCCCTTAGTCAGAGCAGTATAAAAGCAGACACAGACAGGAGTGAATCATTATTTTGTACCCTTCTGTGGTATGTGGAACAAACAGAAACATTATGGCCCCCAATAAGACCTACACTGTTTCAGAAGTGTTGGAATTACTGACTGCTGTGGATGACTGCGAGTCCGATGGAGGAGAGGAACTAGCTTTTGACAAAGTAGATGATTCAGACACCGAGTTGAACTTAGAACTTTCTACAGATGAGGATACCAGTGGTGAATCTGATAAAGAGCAGTTCAGCCCTCCCAGAAAAAAACGTTCAGAAACAAAGAAAAACATATCAGCATCAAGCGTGAAAGCAAAGGATGGGACAGTTTGGGAGACTGTAGGTGCTGGACACCTGCAGCAGCAAGAATTCCATGCAGAGGCTGTATTCCAAGAGAGGGCAGGACCTACAGAACATGCCAAGGTAATATTTCTGTTTGTTAGACATTTTTGTGTTGTGTTTGTATAAATATTTATAATTTTGTAGATTAGCAGTGTGTATATTGCTTTTTTGTTTTCGTTTTCTTAGTAAAAAAGCAAAAATTTTGTCATGTATCAAAACTAAAACAAAGCAAAGTGCAGTAAAACGGAAGTGATACTGTATATACTGTAATTAAAATATTTATTTATTTTCTTTCCTGCAGCGTCGGATAACGAGTAGACTTCAGAGCTTTCTGTGTTTGTTCAACATGGAGATGCTTCTGATCATCACAGAGTGCACCAACCATGAAGCCCACAGAACAAATGACACCTGGAGCCTTTTTGTCAGTGAGCTTATGGCTTTCATAGCCGTTCTGTTTCTACGAGCAACTCTCTGCCCAATTGGTGCAATGATCGAGTCTTGGTCAGAAAAATATGGTGTGCCTGTAATCAAGGAGACGATGTCCCGTGACTGCTACAAAGAAATCATGAGGTACTTGCGCTTTGACAACAAGGACACCCGTGCGGAACGTGTGAAGACCGACAGATTTGCTGCAGTTTCAGACATTTGGCAACGTTTTGTAAGTAACTGTCAGCAGTGCTACGTACCAGGACAGCACATTACTGTTGATGAGCAGCTGTTTCCAACCAAGGTACGCTGCCCTTTTACACAGTACATCGCAACTAAGCCAGATAAATTTGGCATAAAGTTTTGGATTGCTGCAGACTTGGACACAAAGTATATGTGCAACGCCATTCCATATTTAGGAAAGGACCCCAGCCGTCCTAAAGGAGAAAGACTATCTGAGAATGTTGTCATGAAACTCATGGAACCATTTCTGGGCAATGGAAGAACTGTAACCATGGACAACTTCTTCACATCTGTGACACTGGCTAACAGACTGCTAAACCACAACACAACTCTGCTCGGCACAATCAACAAAATTAGACGGGAGATTCCCCTTCCAGCAAAAAATGGCAAGGGCTGGAAAGAATTCTCCACACAAGTGTACAAATCAGGCAGTGCCACACTGACCGCATATGCTCCTAAGAAAAACAAGTTGGTCTGTGTTCTCAGCACCATGCACCAACAAGTGCTGGTTGGCAATGAACATAAAAAAAAACCAAACACTATAACAGATTACAACTCCATGAAGGTATGTAGATAAGTAATATTGCTGCAATGGTTTTATACATCTATACTTTACTTGTTATATTGTTGTTCAAAATCTAACATTTAATTTAATTTAATTTTTTGCAGTGTGGCGTTGACATAATGGACCAGATGGCACGTGTATATACGGTGCGTGCCGGCACATGCAGGTGGCCCATTGCCGTGTTCTACAACATGCTTGACCTAGCAGCAATAAATGCTTATGTGTTATACAAGGCCTGCATTGGGTCCAAGGAAAGCAGAAGAGACTTCATACATGGCCTTGCACTGGAACTTCGTCAGCGTTTTATGATAGAAAAGGCCATGCTGAAAAAGCCACGTCCCCAACCTGGTCCTGGAAAGACGACACAGTGTCAGGTTCAGACCCTCTGCAAAAGAAACCGCAGCAAAAAACAGTGTGCAATTTGCAAGAAGTTTACCTGTCGCAAATGTAGAAATGAGGACAACTGGGTGTGTAATAAGTGTTAGATGTGAAGCAGCAACAACTACACACCAACATTTAGATTTTGTTGTAAAAACAAAATGTATATATTGCTTTTGTATGATAATTTGCAAAAGAAACAGCAGCAAAAAACAGTGTGCAATTTGCAAGAAGTTCACCTGTCGCAAATGTAGAAATGAGGACAACTGGGTGTGTAATAAGTGTTAGATGTGAAGCAGCAACAACTACACACCAACATTTAGATTTTGTTGTAAAAACAAAATATATATATTGCGTTTGTATGATGATTTGTAAATATTATTTTCAATAAAATGTTGCAAATTCATGTTTATGTATCTTGAACCTAATTCCCTCTGCCATATCTGCTGATTTTGGACTACATGAAGTCAACTCATGGACCGTCACAGGTCACACGACATGAGGTCAACTGACGGACCAACACAAGTCACATGACCTGAGGTCAACTGATGGACCGACACAGGTCACATGACCTGAGGTCAACTGATGGACCGACATAGGTCACATGACCTGAGGTCAACTGACGGACCAACACAGGTCACATGACCTGAGGTCAACTGACGGACCGACACAGGTCACATGACCTGAGGTCAACTGACGGACTGACACAGGTCACATGACCTGAGGTCAACTGACAAAACGACACAGTTCACACGACATGAAGTCAACTGACGGACTGACACAGGTCACATGACCTGAGGTCAACTGACGGACCGACATAGGTCACACGACATGAGGTCAACTGACGGACCGACATAGGTCACATGACCTGAGGTCAACTGACGGACCGACACAGGTCACATGACCTGAGGTCAACTGACGGACCGACATAGGTCACACGACATGAGGTCAACTGACGGACCGACACAGGTCACATGACCTGAGGTCAACTGATGGACCGACATAGGTCACATGACCTGAGGTCAACTGACGGACCGACACAGGTCACATGACCTGAGGTCAAGTGACGGACCAACACAGGTCACATGACCTGAGGTCAACTGACAAAACGACACAGGTCACACGACATGAAGTCAACAAACGGACCGACACAGGTCACATGACCTGAGGTAAACTGCCGGACCGACACAGGTAACATGACCTGAGGTCAACTGACATACCGGTATAATGGACCAGATTGCACATTTATATACGGTGCGGCCCATTGCCGTGTTCTACAACATGCTTGACCTGGCAGCGATAAATGTTTATGTGTTATACAAGGCCTGCACTGGATCCAAGGATTTTGGACTGAGGGGTAGGGGGTGGGGGGGTAGGTGTACAATTAATGGGTCTTTAGTAGGGTCATTAGCATTTGAATCGACATTATATAGCCCACTGAAAGGGACCGGGGGATTCAGAAGCCAAGTTCACTTGCGCAAAAAAGCGCAGCCTTAGTCAAAGTAGTGTTAATCAAACTTGGTTTACCTTCAAAAGGATCTCAAGTTGTTCTAACAAGCCCCTGCTTGCATCCACCAACCTCAGCTGGCAATCTCAAACCTCCACACTCTTCAAACCACAGCCTAAAGTTTTATAGCAGGATCTGCAGTTTGGCAGCAGCTCTGCCTAATCAAGCCTGATCAGGACAAGCTGAGTAAAAAAAAGTGCTGCAACAGCCTGCTGGTGCTTGACTGCAGCCAATCTAAAAAAAATGATGTTTTAAAACTGTCTCACCCCTAGGGTACATAACAGGCCCAAAAATGCTCTTTCTTGAAAAACACCATGGTAACTGCCAAACAATTTGATACATTAATAGCACATTATGCATGTGTTAACAGCACATCACCACTTGTCTTTATAGAGAAGAAAAATATCTTACAACCAGTCACAATGGAGTACAAGTCAGTGTATCTCTTTTGCCAGTCCAAAGCCCAGGTAACTCGTGAAGGTTGTGTCAGGAAGAGCATCACTTTGGCAAAACTAAAATTTGACTTCATCTAAATAACGCCATACCAGATTGGTCACGGCCCAAATTAACAACAACCAACACAGATGTTATTGACAGACAGGGTCCCGGCAAAAATGGTTTTACCAAGTGGAAGGGCAGCAAGGCTTGCAGCACTGGAGCACGGTTTAAACAGTTTTACCATGGTGTGGATAGAAAGAGAAAAGCAGTAGGGGTGCTCCTGAAGGAGGAGTTGGCAACGAACATAGTAGAGATGAAAAGAATGTCAGTAAGGGTGATGTGTCTGAATGTAGAAGTAGAAGGTCTAATGTTGAATGTTGTCTGTGATATGCTCCACAGGTTGGATTTCATTCAATACTTGCTCTCCCTCAAGGGCGGATGTCTCCTCTCGGTCTCTGCTTTGCTTTTGCTTTGTCTTGTCTGTGAAACTGTCTGAGAGTCTCTCTTCTACAAAATCTTCCAAATCATAATTATGGACTTCAATTTGGTCAGTTGGTCCCTCAACACAACTGATAACATTTCTTCAAAAAGAAGGCAGGCTGTAGGTGAGCCGATTTGCTCTGTTGGCATGCACTCAGCTGGATATCTCATCGACTTGGAAGACTTGGTGACGTGTCTATCTCTGCTGTCATCTGTGGATCTTAAGGACGCATATTTAATTGGATTTATGATAACTGGTTCCTGCTTTTTGGATTCGGCTGGTTCCTGGTCTATCAACACAAAAGTAAGAAGGTGGCTAATCTGGACCTGGTCAGGCTGCCTGCCTTACATGACGGCTTGGTTCGTGTCTCGAGAAACCGGACTTTTGGCTGAATGGATTGGATCTTGGGGATTTTCTGAGGCAAGTTCCATTGGTACGGTCATTTTTAATTTGGACAATTCTGAAGCGAGTGGACCGACAGACTGAAGGTATACGTCATTAATGTTCTGCCCGTCTCCAAAAAAGAATCATGTTTATCTGACATT
>JBBPBX010021772.1:16161-42048 GCA_038048925.1 Garcialebias charrua | reverse complement strand
GACTTCGCTACTTTTAGCTTCTACTGGTAGTTTGTTGAATCTTTTAGCTAATGTTTTGCTACTTTTACCTTTAGTTAGTTTTTGTTACTTTTGGCTTTTAGACGCATTTAGCTTCTCTTCTTGCTAGCCTTTTAGGACTTACTTTGCTTTTTCTACTTATCGCCTTTTGCTACTTTTAGTTTTTAAACATACCTTTGTTTCTTTCAGCTTTTAGTTAGCCTTTTGATACATTTAACTAGCATTCTACTTTTAGCTTTTAGACTTTTTCTACTTTTAACTTCTAGTTATCATTTTGATACATTTAGCTATCCGCTACTTTTAGCTTTGGGTTTGCTTTAGCTACTTTTAGCTTTTAGACACTTCTGCTACATTTGTCATTTAGCTAGTGTTTTGCTACTTTTAGCTTCTAGTTAGCATTTTGATACATTTAATTTTTAAACATACTTTTGTTTTTTTAGCTTTTAGTTAGCCTTTTGATACATTTAACTAGCATTCTACTTTTAGCTTTTAGACTTTTGCTACTTTTAACTTCTAGTTATCATTTTGATACATTTAACTATCCACTACTTTTAGCTTTTAGTTTGTTTTTGCTACTTTCAGCTTTTAGAAACTTTTGCTACATTTGTCCTTTATCTAGTGTTTTGCTACTTTTAGCTTTTAGATTTTTGCTACTTTTAGCTTCTAGTTAGCATTTGATACATTTAGCTAGCATTCCACTACTTTTAGCTTGCCTTTTTCTCTTGGCTCAAAGAATTCAAATACTGTAAGTCTCCGCTAATGCAAATGTTTTTTTCTTCTCAAAAATCCTTTGATGTGGGCAGTGCAAATGATTTTTGTTGAATTAAAACAAAGTTTTATGCATAGTACTGGTCAAAAATATCAACATATGTCATTATGAAGAAGTTTGCATTGTAGAAAAATAAACCATATTTAATTGACAGTATGTTTGACGTATTGTTTATGTATTAATACAGGTCTTATGGGAATGTATGAAATAAATTGCCTTGCATCTGAGAGGTAACAAAAGTATTTAAAGACAGTGTAAAGTGAAATTAAATGTGTGTTTTGAGTTTTGTCACACGGCATAAATATGTGTTATTAATCACCCATATAAATCTGACTGATTAAAAACATTGTTTTCCTTATAAATTTAAGTCTCAAAAATAATGAAAAATCATAATTGTGCCCTGGTCTGAAACGCTGGGGGCGTGGTTTCAGCGCAGTACTGCCCCCGTGTCCTGCCCCCTGAAGATGTTGGCGAAGGCTGGCAGCCTAATTGGAGTTCTCCAGCCCTACTCATTTGAACCTCCAGATAAAAATATAGGAAACCAAAGAGGTCAGTGAAAAGCAATTGTCAGCACTTGTCCACTCTGTTTGTCAGTGGCTGCGCGCGGGGGACGGTGTGTCCACTCTGTGTGTCAGTGGCTGTGCGCGGGGGACGGTGTGTCCACTCTGTGTGTCAGTGGCTGCGCGGGGGACGGTGTGTCCACTCTGTGTGTCAGTGGCTGTGCGCGGGGGACGGTGTGTCCACTCTGTGTGTCAGTGGCTGCGCGCGGGGGACGGTGTGTCCACTCTGTGTGTCAGTGGCTGTGCGCGGGGGACTTGAGGTCCACTCTGTGTGTCCGCGGCTGACAGCAGCAGAGATCAAGTAAATAAAATAAATAAAATAAAGTCACCAAGCGGGTGCCCTGACCATTGCGACATCCAGGGAAGATGCAGGAACGAGGCATAATTGATTAGCTAGCTAACAATGAACAAAATATCTATGCTATTGCTATCTGATGCTATCTGCGATTCGCGAGTGAATGGCTCCACCGATGCGAAGAACGAATTTATACGGCTGGAGCTGCAGGGGGTGGGGCTTTAGACCGCGTGACGAAACGCGGTCACATTTAAACCACGCCTAAAAAATCCTGAAGCAGACATATCTTTAAACAAAGTTTGATCTATAACTCCAAAATTAATTGAGCTACAATTTTGAGACTTTTTACTCATTTACAAGATTACAATTATGACATTTATAATGTTTATTGAAGAAAATATTGAAATTCACTTTACACGGTCTTTAACTGTTTAAAATGTTATAACATATATTTTTCATAATGGCCTTTTTCAATAGAAAAAAATGATGATGTTTTATAACATCATTGGTTTGACTGCTGTCTTGTTTCTGTAAATCTATCTATTATCCATATCTATTTGTATTCATTTGATTGTTAGAAAATCTGTTTTTGTTGTTTTGCTCTGTACACCTAACAGTGACTGGCCAAAAGCACCAAGTGAAAGCAGCAACATTCGTGTAGTCTCACATGTGTTGCACGACGGGGTCTTCGGGTACTGCTTGCAGGTTGCACAGGGCAAACAAACATCCAAATCTGAGCTCCAAAACTGTGAGCTGGGACACTGACCTGCAGACACAGAGCATGGTGCTTTACAGACAAAAAACAAACAGAGCAGGTAAAAATACCGTATTTTTCGGACTACAAGGTGCACTTAAAATCCTTTAATTTTCTCAAAAATTGACAGTGAGGTTTATAATCTTGCGCCTTATGTATCAATTCTGGTTGTGCTTACTGACCTTGAACCGATTTTATGTGGTTTATGTGTTTCGCTTATAAAAGTGTTAAAATAACAAACCAACCCGTAACAACGTTAAAGACCCATGTTCCCTGCTGCCTTTCAGTGTTTAACTAATTTCATCTCATGATGAGAAGGGACAACGTTGTAGACATTTGAGCAAACCTTATAAATTATATTTTATATTGCAAGAACTTGCCTTCTCTGTTAGCACTTGGAGAGTGTTGAGGATGACTCTCAGCTACTACCACACCTAACTTTATAAAAGTGACTAAGTTGTAGATTTGTGTTTGCTGACGATGTCCATGTTGAACTGGGTTGATACCACAGGGTAATGAATTGTAGAGGTCAGTGATTTTAATTTCAATCTGTCCACTGGTTCATGAGATGGGTTGCTGCTGCTAACGGAGACACCTGAACACAGAAACACCGATAAAAACACGGTCACCTGCCTTTCAGTGACTAAACAAAAGCATGAATATTAAATGGTAAATGGAGCTTACTTATATAGCGCCTTCCAGCTCCCTATGAGGGGGCCCAAAGCGCTTCACAGTACCAGCCATCCACCCATTCATACACACATTCATACACCGGTAGTAGACTGCCATGCAAGGCGACATCCAGTCCTACCGGGAGCAACTCAGGGTTAAGTGTCTTACCCAGGGACACAACGACACATGGTGTGGGAACTCGGGATTCGAACCTCCAACCTTCCGATCGGGGGTCGGCTGCCACTACCACTGTGCCAGACACACTTTCAGTTTTATCCCTACATGTTTCAGAAACCCACTGAAGGTCCTTCTTTCCATTAAATAAAACTCTATAAACTCTAACCGGGTGTCTGGTTGGTGAAAAATGTGAAAATGTGTTTTGATCTGCCTGCAGCTGAAACTCTGACCCGACAAAAACACGAGGTTGAGTTTTTCTTCGTGTAAAACGAAAGTGGGAAATCCCTCTGAGGCAGAATGCTAATGCTGAAACTTCAGACGTGTGAGTGTGTGGTTTATGAACCTCTTCCTGTGAAATGTTTTGCTGCAGTGTTCAGGTTCCTGAGAATAAAAAGACTGTTTCTGACGGTCAGGATGACAATATGATGACAAAAACAAAACAAAAAGCAAGACTGTACCCCTCAAGAAGTTTGTGTGCTGTTCCTGGTTTGGTTGAGAGCCCAAAAACATGACCTTCACGACATCACATGTAAGCAACCAGGAAACAGGTGAGTGATATTTGATGGATAACATGATAACCTTCTTCCTTCTACCTTGTCTCACGTGTATTTACATATATAACCACCTGCATGGCGATAAGACAAAAGCATCTCAGGCACGGCGTGAGTCAACCTTTAATGTAGAGGTTAAATCACCACAGAACGTAATCACAAAACCACCAGAGGGCTGAGTCTGACGTAAACCCAGCTGGTTGAATGAGTGTGTGGGAAACTACAGCTGGATCACTGACAACAAAACAACGAGAAGTCAGGTTACAAAATGAAGAGAAGAGCAACTAAAAAAAGACTTTAGGTTGCATGAGGTAGTTAAAGAAACGCTGAACTGAGAAGCAGCGACAGCGTGGTAGATTACCGTAATTTCCTGCGTATAAGTCGCTCCTGAGTATTCATTCAACCTTTATACAGGCTAATCCCGAGGAATCATTTCAAGAGATTTTCATTTCAAGAGATTTCAACAAAGCGTGATGACAACAGAGGACAACAATAGACCATCATAAAAGAGGCATACAGATTTTTTTTTTTTACAAATTAAAATAAGATGGCCAATTTTTTTTGCAAAAACAGCTAGATTATAAGGTGTATGTGGAAAACTAAAAACAGGAACATGTCTGCATTGGTTGGCTTTGTCATATAAGTCGCATTTATTATGTGTTCATTTAATGGTCAAAACAGCTTCACTTTGCCTGGGCAGCACGGCTCCATCCATCCATCCATCCAAAAGTATATAAGTCGCAGGACTGACAAATCCAAGCAACAACAAAAAAACGACTTGTACGCCGGAAAATACAGTAGTTGCATTTACTTTGTACTAGGGGTGTAACGAGATCTCGTTGTACGAGATCTCGCAATATTAAACTCCCGCGATATCTCTCGTTGAGAGGTAACGTTGTCTCGCGAGATGCTAATGCTAGCAGAGCCCCTAGCAAGTCAGCGTCACGGACAGCATGGCTTCGCCGGATGAAGTTGCTATAGAAGACGCCCCAACTACTGATGGAGGGTCCCGGTGCCGCAGACGCCTCTACATTGATGGAGGGTCCCGGCGCTGCCGACGCTGCCCCGAATGTAAAGACACGCGTGTAAACACCGGTGTGACCGGTGTTGCCAGATAGAGTCCCACCCACCCAAAGCAATCTCTACCCGCAAAAGTCAGAAGGAAAATCGCGGTGAACCGCCCAATCTGGCAACACTGGTGAGTGACGGCTGCAGAGTCAGTTTTGGAAAGTCCTGCGTGAATATCTATTTTTTTAAACAAAGTTGAACGTTCTAAGGTCTAAGGAGATTCAATCAGTAAAATGAAGACATCAGTTGGGTTTGTAATACATGTTAAAACAGAATAAAAGCCTTTTTGCGGCATAAAACCGATCTTTGAAGTTTTCTTGAACTAATGTTAAAATCTCGTCTCGTTCTCGCGAGATCTGTGATTTGTCTCGTCTCGTCTCGTGAGTTTTGTGTATCGTTACACCCCTACTTTGTACATTAGTTCCATTAAATACATTCTGTTATTAAGTTAGGTAGAGTTCTTATCACTTTGCCAAAAGGCAAAGGCAGCCAATAGTGTTTTTACAATATCTCATGAACCACTTGACACATTTTTTTAAGTTGTAAAATATCAATAATTGGATATATGTCTACAACTGGTTATATTTAAAGATTAAAGTTTCAATCAAGATGGACGCTACAGCCAGGGGACTATAATAAAGTCAGAACAATGCCTTCAATTCAGCCAACTTTACAGATACTGGGCTAAAGTTTGGTGTGTAGTAGCTGAGAGTTGCTCACAACACACTGTCCAAGTGCTACTCGAGATGTGCTTTTTAATATGAACTGCTGGAGACAATCCTGTTTGTGTGTTAGAGAAATACCACTGGACGTATTTCAGTAAATCTTTCAGACATGAATCGCAGAGTATAGATCTACAACTGATTCGCTTTTGGAGTCAACCTGATTCAAGATGGCCGCCACCATCAACTGAAAATACAAAAAAGAAAAAAAAAGAAGAAAAAAATAGCTATAACTCAGTCCATTTAACAGATACTGACCTACACTTTGGTGTGGAAGTAACCGAGTCACCTCAAACCAGTATTCAGAGTTCTTACAGAGATTGCACAAGCTTTTTCTATAAAGTTATGCCAATAGTTATTTGCCTGTTAGCAAAACATCTCGTGAATCAGTTCACAGATTTTCATGAAATTTTCAGGGGGAAATGATAGGATGTAGAGCTACAACAGATCGGAGTCAATCCAATCCAAGTTGGGCACCACAGCTAATCAACTTTAGCAAACAGAAAAATGGCTACAACACAATCGACTGTGCAGATTCAGAGCTAAAACGTGGTGAATAGGCCTGTCACGATAATATATTTTGCTGGGCGATTAATTGTCTCAGAAATTATTGCGATAAACGATAATA
Organism: Garcialebias charrua; assembly: GCA_038048925.1. Taxonomy (NCBI): domain Eukaryota; kingdom Metazoa; phylum Chordata; class Actinopteri; order Cyprinodontiformes; family Rivulidae; genus Garcialebias; species Garcialebias charrua. The sequence continues at coordinate 35,834 of JBBPBX010021772.1, read as the reverse complement.
TTGTTTGAAATTTGACAATAATTAGTAAATGTCAAATTCAAGAAGAAATGTTTGCTAATTTTTGTGTGTAGTACCTTTTTTTGACCACCGGATGGCAGTAAAGACTGTTTGAACAGAAGGATGGATAGTGAGGGAGCGAGCAGCGTGTCTCTTTAAGAAAAATGGGAGGGAGGCCTCTTGACGTGGCATGGGCTGTCTCTCTTCGGTTCTCAAAATGGCAGATGCTCGGTGTGGTTTGAGCTCTTTAGCATAAAATTTTTCATACAAAGCTTTTAATTTATAAAAAAAATCAGTAAACGAGTTCTCAGCATCTTTTTGCAGAGAAAAACTTTTTACACGATGGCATGGGTTTCAACTAGGGCTTTAACAGAGTACAGTACTGGAGTAATCTACAGATCGAGTCCTAGGACTTCTATCGAGGTTTTTTGTCCACGTCGAGTACTCGTAGAGACGTCATCACATCACAGTTACATCACTGAATCAACTTCCTGCTTGTAGCACATTGAGAACCCTAATGTGGGTTAAACCCAACCAAGCCACTTTGAGCTGAGTAACTGGAAACAACCAAACTTTAACAGCACACAAGAGGCAGGTCTATATCACAGACGTCCACCTCACTCATGGTGTGGCCGGAACACTAACATACCGCATTATGGGAAAGACATAACACATCCACTCCCCCTAACCGCTACAAAATATTGTTACCATAGGGGGCGGTGTTGCATGCACTGTTGCAGGTGCGGGGTGGTTGTCTGCCTCAGTTTTAAGTTTCGTTTTTGATTGCCGCAAGTTTCTTTCACTTTTGCAGTTTAATAATAATAACTAATACTTTTGGTTTTCCTGTGACTTATCTGCAGTATGATAAATGGTAGGAGCATAATACATGCTCCCAATGTTTTGTTGGGTCTTTTTTGTTGTTGTAAATAATGACGTTATTATGCTTTTTTTTTGCATCTCAAGATCCTATGACATCATCGACTACTCAAGTTCTACTCAAGTTTTTTTATGTTAATGTCGAGTTTAAAAATTATGTACTCGTTCAACCCCTAGTTTCAACCATGAATTTTGGAGCTTCGACAAGACAGTGTTTTTTTCCCGAGGTCGGCCTGTTAGCTTAGCTTCTCAGTTTAGCTGCTTTTAACAATCCAAAACTGTGATTTTGGATGATTAAAATAGATTTTAAAGAGAAGAGAAATGGAGGCGTCAATGAAGAGCACCGGAGTTGAGCCTTTTGTCATCTAGTCTCTTCAGTAGAAAGAGAGAAACACGAAGACGCGATAAAGCCGATAAATGACAATGAGATTGATAATTTTCATTTATCATGCGATTATTAATCTATTTATTGTTTATCGCGACAGGCCTAGTGGTGAAAAGCATTTCTTTAATGAATTCTGTGATATTTTCCACTCACTCTGAGCATCAAAGAAGGTCAGAAACATTTAAAGTCTCCACCAGTCGTTTAAGTCAAGTTGGGAATTCCAGCCTTGCATTGTTTCAAATCCGTCATGAAGTGTTTACGTCTGCTTGATGAGTGTCTTCACTCACATCCAGAGGAAATGTGAACTTCAGATGTGTGTGTGAGTGAGCCTTGTGTTATCTCCTGAGTGTGGGTCATTGTTAGGCAGCTGCAGCCAGACGACGCCTGCTCACACACTGTTTGAGGCATTCTGACCTCCCGGGCTCTGCTGCTTATGTTACAGCCACATGCTCGGGCCCCTCGGAGACCTTCCGTCCTCCAAGCGGCCCCGGCAGAGCCACTGACTCATTCCACAGTCACCACGGCAGCGAAAGTGTGTCACACTTTGTGTAAGCAGCGCTGCTGATTTCAGGCTCGACGTCATCTGAATGGACCGCAGCTCCGGCAGGAAGTGACCCGTGACTGATGCCTGACCTCTGCTCCAACCTGAGAGGAACCACCTGAAACTGGTGAGAAAACCTCCACCAGTTTCACCAAGGTTTGAAGCACAGGTGGATTTGTTTGAATCTTTTTCTCAGAAGGCCACTTTCACTTTTAACAAGAATATGTTTTTACTCCATCAGCATTATGAAGCTGAGTCTTGGTGTGGGAGTGGCTGAAACTATATCGTTGCTTATACTCCGAGAGTGCTGGTCATTGCGCAACAACTTGGCTTAAACATTTGACATTAACTGCTGGTGTCAACCCTGTTAGCAGAATATCTCACGGATCACCAGATGGATTTTAAGGAAACTCCCAGAAAGTAATCATTGCATGCTCTACAGCTTATTAACTTTTGGAGTAATTCAAGATGGCCGCCACAACTAATGAACCTGAGCCAGCCAAAAGAAATGACTTCAGCTCAGTCGTATTTGATTCTATGCTTTTTTTATTTTTTGTCTTATTGTCTTTTATGTTTAGTGAAGCTGTCATGTTTGGTCAAAATACAATTAATATACAGGTCTGACACTTCTGATGATTAATGTTGATTACCGAAAGTGTCATCAGTATGATGTCGACATTAAGTATTTTGTGGAAAATAAAGCAGAATTTCATTTTTGCTTTTCTTCGTCCTTCATGTTTGCTCATCAGCACCAACTCTGACTTGGCAAAGAAATGTTTCAACCTATTCAAGTCAAAATCCAACCTGAATGAAGGCGGCACAGATCCTGGTTCTCATTCATTGTTTCCCCAAGTCATAATTCATTTTTGCAGACAGACACTGGGGGCTGGACTGAGAGCTCTAAAGGTGGTGTCTCGGAGCTGCAGCTGTTGGAGGACTGCTTGCTGACTCAACTTTGTGGGAAGATTTCTGAGGAACGCTGCGTCCAGGCGACCAGCCATCCGTGCGATCGCTTTTTGCGAAGCTGCATTCTTGGCTACATACTTTTCTCTTTTGTCTACCTCCGCCCACATCATACCCACCTCACCAGTTGTGATTTATTCTGCTGGCGAGAGCTTCTGCCCAGTGAGATACCAACCCTTGGGCCTTGTTATGCCTCTGATGATTAAAACCAGTAACTGTGAACTGGTGACCCTAAGGTGGGCCGCAGACCCAGTGGACCGTGAAACAATGTAAAGAAAAAAAAAACCCTCAAAGTTCTGGTTAATGGTTGAATTAGTGTTTGTCATATAGTCAATAGGTGCTCAGTTGAAGTTCTGTATTTTGAGTCTTTAAATCTACCGGTACTTCTCAGTTGGACTTTTTTTTTTTAAATGTTTTTTGAGTTTTGTATTAAAATGCAGTTAATTGCAAGTATGTATCTCTGCAGTGCAGACAAATTCAGAAGGCGTATCCGGGGGGGCCACATATTATTAGACAATAGAAAAATGGGCGTGTCTGGCGGGCCACATCTGATTGGACAAAAAAAAAGCTAAACAAAAAAAAAACAAGGCGTTTTGTGTTAACAACAGACATATTTTGTCTAAAAAGAATGCGTTATTGGTAGATTGTGTTAAGACATACAGTATTATGTCTATGGTGGAAACCGGTTCGACATTAACAGCGTCTCCATTACTTCTCTTTCTGCCTCTCACAGAACTTCCGGTTACGTTTCAAAATAAGTTTAATACCTAGCCATTACATTAAAAAACAAACTCCGTTTTGGTTGTTGAATAATGTGAAAATAGTTACAATCCATTCATAAAGAAAGAAAAATAAAGTAACCAAAATAATGATGATACGTAAACTGGCCTAGGGACAAAGCAGGATGTTTCCTTTAACTTCATATTTTCTTGTTCAGCCTTTTAAATCAGTCACTGCAGATGAGTGTCAGTTTCTGTAAGATTTCTGCAACTGGAGCAGGTATTTCTTCTTACAGGTTAACTTCAGCTGTCTCAGATTTTAAGGGTCAATCCTACTCCATGTTTCAGCTCATTTCATAGATCAGATCTCATAGAAGAGCACTTCTAAAGAACAAATTTTGTTTTTAGCTTTTGTTTAGGGCCATTGTCTTGTTACAGGACTCATGATCTTTAATTAAGACCAGACTTTTTGACAAATGGGAGCAGGTTTCACTTCAGATATTTCATTGTACCCAGACCAGACTCAATCTTCTTGTGTTTGACAGATATAACGCTTTTTCTTAGAAACCTTCAGTTCTAAAATAAGAGCTGACGTAACTTACCTAAAGAGCCAACAAATACTGTACAGTTAGCCAATCAGTGTTTGCACCCTAGAAACGCCTTTTCTCCAGAAACGCCCACTTTTGGTCTGCAGAGAACCCATTCTCATTAATTGGGTGAAAAGGAGTACTTCCCTCCATTGAGGTGACACTTGCTGGTCATACACCTAATCCCCAATTGCTCCACCTGGGTGTGTCCCAGGTGCAATGGGTTAAATGCAGAGAACCAATCGCGCCTTACAATGACAACAACACACAGCACTTTATTATTATTTATTATATCATTAAACTTGTTTTGTTGGCATACTGTGACATTCTTATCTTATATCTCTGGACCAAACTGCACCAGTGGTGTAGTCTACATTTTTGGGTGTACTGTGCTTAGAAACCATAGTACACTGGTTAGTACAATGTAATCGTGAATTTGCATATTGAGCATTTTCAAATTTCTCTGATGCTTATATTTGAATAAATGAACAACAAACTTTGTCCAATGGTTGGATTTGTATTAAAAACATTTTAGAATTTATAAAACTGTATCAAATGGTAAATGGTAAATGGAGCTTATTTATATAGCGCTTTCCAGCCCCCTATGAGGGGCCCCAAAGTGCTTTACAATACCAACCATCCACCCATTCATACACACATTCATACACCGGTAGTGGCAGACTGCCATGCAAGGCGCTTTCCAGTCCTACTGGGAGCAACTCGGGGTTAAGTGTCTTGCCCAGGGACACAACGAAACATGGTGTGGGGAACCGGGATTCGAACCGCCAACCTTCCGATCGGGGGACGGCTGCCATTACCACTACACCACAGCCGCCCTATCATAGCGGGTGCCGTTTGTAAAGTTACACAGTCAAAAATTTACAGCAATATTTTGGTTCAGAAATCAATTTTGAATCGAATCGTGACACCAAAAATCGGAATCGAATCGATTCTCCAGACACTGAGAGATTTGCACCTACTGCATACCAATAGGCTGTTATGGAAGTGTATCAATGACACGTGCATATTGATATGTCATGTATCATTGGGTACTTTCAAGTGAGTACAGTATACTGAAATTCTTAAGCTTTTCTAGTGGGTATACATGGTATACAAAGTCAAAGTCAACTTTATTGGACCCGAGTATCACACTACACCACTGATTTTGTTCAATAAATGTGAGGCGTTGAAAGTCTTTGTTGGTTTTGGTCATGACTAGTCAATAAAAGTTGACGGTGGGTCATTTGAGAATTTGATGAACTGAATGTCATGTCTGTTCTTTTTACTGTCCAGAACCATCTTTTAGTTTGGTTGTCTTCTTGTGATGTTCTCTGTGTCATCCTCGACACCACTCTCTCCTTCACTTCACACATCAACAATGTTACTCGGTCAGCCTATTTCCACCTCCGTAATATCAACCGTCTCCGTCCTTCTCTCACACCCCGCTCCACAGCCATCCTGGTGCACAGTCTTGTGACTTCCCGTATCGATTACTGCAACTCCCTTCTCTACGGCCTCCCCAACAAATCTCTCCACAAGTTACAGATGGTCCAGAACTCAGCTGCCCGTGTCATCACTCAAACCTCCTACTATAACCACATCACTCCTGTCCTGCAGCAGCTCCACTGGCTCCCGGTTAAATCACGCATCATCTTCAAAATTCTACTTCTCACGTTCAAATCTATCCACAACCTTGCCCCTCCTTATCTATCTGACCTCCTACAAATCTCCATCCCATCACGCTCTCTCAGATCCTCCTCTTCACTACATCTCCATGTACCCTCTGCCCGCCTCTCCACCATGGGGAGCAGGGCCTTCACCTGCTCTGCCCCTCACCTCTGGAACGCTCTACCGCCAGACCTTCGAAACACCACCTCCCTTTCTCTGTTCAAGACAGCCCTGAAAACACATCTCTTTAGACTAGCTTATCATTAACTCTAAATGTATTATTTTTTTGCATTTTATAATCTTTATGTATTTTATATTTCAATTTGTCGCTGATAATGTTTGAACTGTATTTGTTTGTTAAGTGTCCTTGGGTGTCCTGAAAGGCGCTTTTAAATAAAATGATGATTATTGTTATTATTAATTGTAGCAGCTGGTGAGCAGATGTCAAAACAACTTTTAGGAACTTGTTCAGGCTCTGATCATGTTCTGTCTCCTCTGGGACCAGAAGCCACACTTCAAGGAGAAGCTTGTTGAAACCTGCTTTGTCTCTGAGATGTCTCTTTGGAGACATCTCAGCTTGACCCCTGTCCCTCTCACCAGTGGGGGCAGGAGGTGGGAGGCTGAAATAAGGAGACAGGAATGCGGAACCGGTGAGGACCACAGCTCCATCTCTCCAGATCCAGACAAAAACAAAAGAAACAACCGAGTCCAACTCAGGATTCAAGTCGAGTTCAACTTTGTTTTTATGCCTTCATTGATGTTTTTACTCACTTTTGTCCGCGCACGCGCCATGGTGGAGGCTGGTCACAGCCGCGAGGATGAACCCGAGCAGGACGGTGGTGGGAGCCATGATGACGGAGACGAGCTGCTCTGTGTCCTGCAGAAGTTCATGTGATGAGCAAAGAGCTGCTCCTCCTGGAAAAGCAGCATCAGAGAGTGAGTCACGCGCAGGAGTCTGCGCCTTGTTTTAACAGCGCGCGCACACACCCACGCTGAGTTCAGCTCGATGACTCATTTCCTGTGTGTGTGTGTGTGTGTGTGTGTGTATGTACTTGTATATACTACAAAGTGAGGACCATTTGTGACATACCGGTAGTTACTATCAAAGTGAGGTCTTTGATGTAAAGTGAGGACCTCTTCAATGAAATGAATTGATAAAGCCCTCTGGATAGAGGTCGAAACGTCTTCTGTAACAAATAAAGTCCAGTTGATCTTGTATTGAACGCCTTTTTTGATTTTATCATGTCCTGGACGACTGAGAATCTTCACCAGCATACTTCTTCAATGTCCTCACTTTATTTGCAGCTGTCCTGTGCTTTACTAGTTAGGTTTAGAGGTATGGTGTGAATTAGGTTTTGGTTCAGGTTAGGGTTAGCTATAGACCAGTAATGGTTAAGTTTAGGGAAAATATCAGGGTTAGGCATAAATACAGTAACAAAAATTAATGGAAGTCAATACAATGTCCTCAGTTTGATGCAAATACACGGATGTGTGTGTGTGTGTGTGTGAGCAGGAAACTCCTCTGTTTGTTTCACTTCCAGTGAAAGTCTCTCTCATGTTCAGTCCGTGCATGTCCCATCTCGTGCACGCGCTTTGTTTTGTTTTATTTTATTATTTTTTAAATCATTTTCTTGTTGCTCACCTCTGGATTCATGAGGTTCTCATTGTTACCACGCCTGTCGACGTCAGTGTGTGACCCCGAGCCAAAGCACACAGCTCCTCTGGCAGGTCTGAAGTGCAGAACCACGTGACGCTCACTAGAAGAAGATCATCTTGAAGAGTGTGTGAAAGTCAGCTGAAAGGGTTAATCAGATCAGCTTGATGGTTGAAACAACAAGTGAGCTGCTCTCACACTGACTCAGGGTGGTGTTATTAGTTCCTGGGCTTGGGTGTAGCCTGCTGCACAAATATGCAACAACAAAAGCTTCCCGGCCTGCTGCAGCCCCCGAGCTGTGTCGTGTTCATTAAAGGCCCCGCATACCTCGAAGGAACGCACGTCGCCCACCTCCTTAAATCATCTCATGAGGAGAGACGCAGTTGTGGTGGTCAAATGTTAAAACAACCTAAGAGGAGTATGTATATGCATGCTCAATAATCCAGGTAGAAAAATCTAAAAAAGCTAAGTCTGGTCCTCTGGACATTCAAAAAACAAAACACTCATCTCCAGGCCAGCGGTCACTCTTTCAGAGATGAAGATGTTCACATCCTTGATAGAGAGGAACGATGGTTTGAGAGAGTAGTAAAGGAGGCCATCTTTGTGAAAAGAAACCGTCCATCATTAAACAGAGGTGGAGGCCTCCGGGTTCAACTGTCCCCCACTTACAATGCTGTTATTGCTAGTACCGTAAAAATCGGCGTATAACATGCAGTTTTTTTTACTTATTTGAATGTCCTGCGTGTTATACGCCATCCATCCATCCATCCAACCATCTTCTTCCGCTTATCCGGGGTCGGGTCGCGGGGGTAGCAGCCTAAGTAGGGAGGCCCAGACTTCCCTCTCCCCAGCCACTTGGAGCAGTTCCTCCGGGGGAATCCCAAGGCGTTCCCAGGCCAGCCGAGAAACATAGTCCCTCCAGCGCGTCCTGGGTCTTCCTCTGGGTCTCCTCCCGGTGGGACGTGCCCGGAACACCTCACCAGGGAGGCGTCCAGGAGGCATCCTAACCAGATGCCCGAGCCACCTCAACTGGCTCCTCTCGATGTGGAGAAGCAGCGGCTCTACTCCGAGTCCCTCCCGGATGACTGAGCTTCTCACCCTATCTCTAAGGGAGAGTCCAGCCACCCTGCGGAGAAAACTCATTTCAGCCGCTTGTATCCGAGATCTTGTTCTTTCGGTCATAACCCAAAGCTCATGACCATAGATGAGGGTGGGAACGTAGATCGATCGGTAAATTGAGAGCTTTGCCTTTTGACTCAGCTCTCTCTTCACCACGACAGACCGGTACAGCGCCCGCTTCACTGCGGACGCTGCACCTATCCGCCTATCGATCTCACGCTCCAGTTTTCCCTCATTCGTGAACAAGATCCCGAGATACTTAAACTCCTCCACTTGGGGCAGGACCTCCTCCCCGACCCGGAGAGGGCATGCTACCCTTTTCCGGTTATACGCCAAAGCGTGTTATTTATGGATTTTTCCAATTTATTTACAATAATTGGACAAAGCGGGTTATACACAGGAGCGGGTTAAACGCCGATTTTTACGGTATCACTCAGCCCTCTGTGAATAGCAAACAGCCATCAGGGTGCCAACGATCCATCGTTAGGCTGATGGTCCTCCTTGATCATGTGAGCAGCTGGTTTCAGCTGTCAGCATGCAGCCAACTGGTTGATCCACGGTGAGAGGGTGCTATTTATAAGACTGAGCTGAATACAGCATCTCAGGCTGAGGAAGTCTTTTGGACGAAAGACGAAACATTTCTAGTTTTTTTGCTTTGTTTTGTTTTTTGAATGTCCAGAGGACCAGATTTAGCTTTTTTTAGAAACTGAGAGGAGGTTGACTCTCAGCTACACCAGAGTAGGTTGGTAAGTGGGACCCATAGCTCAGTCCCTATACAAGTGGTGCAAGAGTTTGGTTCACATTGCCTGTAGTAAGTCGGACCCCTTCAGGGTGGGAGTTGGACTCTGCCAGGGCTGCTTGTTGTCACTGATTCTGTTCATAACTTTTATACCATACCATACCAATATATTTATAGAGCACTTAAAACAGCAACGAGGCCAACCAAAGTGCTGTACAATAGAAACAAACAAGCACAGCAGACAGGAAAACATAAAATAAAAATATAGAAATAGCAACAGAAACTAACTAAAATGGCCAACAATGTATAGTACAGAGAGGATCAAAACAAATCACACCGTATGGACAGAATTTCTCGGTGCAGCCAGCGGGCGGAGGGATTCTGGTTCGGTGGCCTCAGGATTCCATCTCTGCTCTTTGCAGACGATGTGGTCCTGTTGGCGCCATCGTGCCGTGATCTTCAGCTCTCACTGGAGCGGTGCGCAGCCGAGTGTGAAGCAGCCGGGATGAGAATCGGCTCCTCCAAATCTGAGGCCATGGTCCTCCTCGGTTGGAAAAGGGTGGGTGCTCTCTTCAGGTTGATGGTGAGGTTCTTCCTCAAGTGGAGTTCCAAGTATCTCTGGGATTTGCTCACGAGGGAAAAATGGAGCATGGGATTGACAGACGGATTGGTGCAGCAGTGTTGAGGATTCTGTACCGGTCCAGAGCGAGCTGAGCTGTAAGGCAAAGCTCCTCCACATCGAGAGGAACCAGTTGAGGTGGTTCGGACATCTGGTAAGGATGCTCCCTGGGCACTTCCCTAGGGAGGTGCTTCAGGCATGTCCAACTGAGAGGAGACCTCAAAGACCCAGGACACGCTGGAGAGCTCTCGGTTGGCCTGGGAACACCTTGGGGTCCCAACAGAAGAGCTGGAAGTGGAGATGTCTGGACCTCCCTGCTCAAGCTGCTGCTATCGTGACCCGACTTCAGAACAAGTAGATAAAGGATGAAGTCAATAAGCTGTGGCAGCCACCTTGAAATCGACTGACTTTAATAATCAGCTGTAGACGTACACGCTGTGGTCACTTTCTGTAAGTTTCTTCTCAAGACGGTTCTTCTCGTCCTAAGCATTTCATTACATTGTTGACCTTGTGTTGATTTTGCACGACAGATAAATCTAACCTGAACCTGTTTTGATTAAAATCCATCCTGTGATTCAGGACTCCAAAATGTTTGGGACACTAAACAAATTGTGAATGAAAACTGAATGCGATGTGGAGGTGCCAACATCTAATATTTTATTCAGAATAGAACACAAATCACAGATCAAAAGTTTAATCTGAGAGAATGTATCATTTTAAAAGAAAAATATGTTGTTTCAAAATTTTATGGTGTCAACAAATCCCAAAAAAGTTGGGACAAGTCCATTTTTACCACTGTGTGGCATCCTCCCTTCTTCTTACAACACTCAACAGACGTCTGGGGACAGAGGAGACCAGTTTCGTTATCACGTTTGTGTTAACACAAACTTCTTTTTTTTTTTATCCAATAAAAGACAAACGTAAAATAAGTTAAACCAAGTGAGGATCAAACCCGAGTCAAGATAATAATCAGCGCATCGTGAGAGCAGCTGAGAAGATCGTGGGCACCTCCTTGCCCTCACTGCAGGACTTACACAGCAACCGCCTCACTCGGAAAGCCCTCTGCATGGCAGGTGATCCCACACACCCACTACACAGCTGCTTCAGACTGCTGCCATCAGGGAGGAGACTGAGGAGTCTCCAGGCTCGTACCAGCAGACTGAGAGACAGCTCTGTTCATCAGGCAGTCAGAATGCTAAACACTCTGCCTGCTCTGCCTCCCCTCCCATTTGAACTGCCTTAACACAAAAAACTTTCTCACACATTACCACTCAACACAAAGTTTTTAACACTGGACTCTGTGTCATCAAACGGGTTATTCACTAAACTCTCGGTCATGTGTTCATTCAGTTTGCACTACTTCTCATATTTGCACTAATGTTTGTATTACATTACTGCCTATAGTCATACTACTGTTTACATTCACTGTTTACATTTATTAATACTGTTTACATTTATTACTACTGCTTTACATTTATTACTACTGTTTACATTTACACTACTTTTATATCTACACTACTATCGATACATATACAGTATTCTCTGACTAGCCTTATCTAAGGATGCCAAATGTGCCTTATGTGCCTTAGATACACTGGTGAGATACACATACATATACAGTATTCTCTGACCAGCCTTATTTAAGGATGCCCAATGTGCCTTACTGCATATGCCACTTTGGCTCTATACCAACATCAACTACCTCATACATATACTGTGTACATTAACTCGTATGCTGCTGTGCCACTCTTTGCAAATGTCAATGCTAGAACCTTCAGTTTATTATATACTTTTTATACTACAGTACTGTGAAAAAACTCAGGACAGTATTACACTTTTATTATTTCATTTTATGCTTATGTTCATTGGGTGTTTTAGGGGTGTTTGGTGTTTCAGTGTTGGTGTAAATTTTCATACTTTTATACTACTATGAAAAAACTCAGGACAGTGTTACACTTTTACTATTTTATGCTTATGTTTATTAAATGTTTTAGTGTTTAAATGGTTACTGTTGCACCGAGGGACTGAGAGAAACGCAATTTCAATCCTGTGTATGTCCTGTACATATTGCAGTTCTGACAATAAAGTTGACTTTGATAAAGCTTAGAGTGGCAACCCGACGGGCTTCCAGTGAACCACAGACGTGTTGCGTTTATTAGGTCCACGTTTCCTTAAACGAACCGCCCCTCATCAAATCCTGGCTACGCCCATGGATTTACGACCTTGACCCTTACGCACAGCGATTGTTCCAGATTCTCTGAATCTTTTGATGTTATGCACGGTTGATGATAACTTAAAAGTCTTTGCTATGTTATGCTGGGTAACACCATTCTGGTATTGCTGCACTATCTTTCTATGCAACAATGGTGGAATTAGTGATCCTCTCACCTTGGCTTCTAACTGACACTCTGAGAAGCTCTTTTTATACCCTATCATGTTGTCAGTTGACCTAATTAGTGTTAATTGGTCTTTCAGCTGTTTGTTATATGCTCATTTTCCTTTTTCCAGCCACTTATTGCTACTTATCCCAACTTTTTGGGGATTTGTTGACACTGTGAAATTTTGCATCAACACATTTTTCCTTTAAAATGTTACATTTACTCAGATTAAACTTTTGATCTGTCATCTATGTTCTATTACGAATAAATTGACATTTGCCATCTCCACATCATTGCATTCAGTTTTTATTCACAATTTGTTTTGTGTCCCAACTTTTTTGGAATCCGGTTTTTTCAGTATTCAAAATCAGTATTTTGCCGTCAAGCAGCTGAAGTTTGAAACAAAGGTCCTGCGTAATGTGCAGAGCTTGGGATATGCGTTGGGCATGACTCTCAGCTACTAACAGAACATTTTAGCTGCTCTGCACTATAAACCTCTCTCACACACACACGCTGGCTTTGGGGGCGGGCGATAACGAGGACCATATGTTCCATCTGCTATGACGCAGATATAAACAACCTCCTAATGTATTTGACAAGTTATTTGTGCTCAGAATGCAAAGTGCCCAGCCTTTACCCATCATCACGCTGCAGCAGGACAGCCGATTCCTCAGGAAGTCTCGGCTAACTGTTCCCAAATGCCTAATGCTTTTTTTTCTTACCCCTTTTCCCTACATGCGCTCATCTCTGCAGCCTGGAACTTCTTGTGAGTGTTACATGGTGTGAACCGCCTTTCCCACATGCACCAACGTCAAACAGATGCTGACTTAACTCCCAGTAAACAGTTCACATCATCAGATCAGAGCGAGAGAAAAAAAAAAAAAGGGGTTTTCATTGGCGCAATTAAGTTAAGAGGCGTGTTGTTGCACAGATGTTTTTGTACTCCGCTGTCACGGCTAACCTTTAGGAATAAAGCACTCGAGGAGGACCTGGAGCCGCTCTAAGGACACCCATATGAGCAGACTTTCCACTGCAGTGATTTCACCAGTAATGAGGCACTATAAGCTGCAGATGTTGTGTCAAACTCTGAAATGGGAACCATGGCAACAGGATGAACACACACAGAGGAGCTTGCCCAAGGTGATCCAAACCCTCCTGTATGTGCTGACCCAGTGCCAGACGCGCTGATGTCTCTCAGGCATTGTTAATACTATAGCCTAAGCGACTACATAAGAAGAATCTGGCTGTTGTTCTTCACAGATTGGAAACATATTTAGCTTTAAAACATGCAACCCTGCAGTCTGCAAGTCTTCTTTTAATTTAGACATTCGAGCTTCACTGATCTTAAAGGATTTTCCAACACCAGCAGGACAAAACGGTTCAAAGGGACACTTCAGTATGATCAAGTACACATCACTGCAGTCCAGTTTTTCTGTACATTAAACCAACAAAAAGAGTTAAAAGTTGGCTCGTTCTGCTAAAAAACATCCATCGGGGAAGCTAGGACGAAAGTGGCTCGGCGCGTCGAGAACATCAGAGTGCACAAGTGTCTGTTTATTACCTACAGCGCGTCACTCTCAGTCACATATCACTACGTTTGGTCAGCGAACAACAACAATGTGATAAAACGTGTCTTTCAAAAGACAATAAAACGGGGATAAACATATTTAATATCCCCCAAATTGTCTGAATCTTTGAGTAAGTCTTGCTCGGTCCACTCCTTTGGTTCTGTCTTGTTTCTGTGTGACCTAGGTGATGTAGATGCGGTGGAAGTCGTTCGCTCCGAAGGCACAGTTGCACTTGGGGCACTTCCTCTGTCGGGTGTCGTAGCGCATCTTCAGACATTCGTAGCAGAAAACGTGGAAACACTTGGTGAGAACGGTCTCCTTGTCTCGCGTGTTGCAGCAGGGGCAGCGCAGCTTGGCCTGGGGAAAGATAAATACACGTGTGTGGCCCATTACTGGCATGCTAACAACTTTATTACCTCTGGGTACTGCACGGCATGATTCGAGGGAGTAAAATTTAAAAAAATTCACGTGTTTGCTACAGGGATCATGATAATTCCATTTAAGCTCACTTTATGGTCCATAATGTAAAACTGGTCCTTTATGGAAACCAAGTACTGTAAATGACTGCACAAATTATTTCTTCAAGTAAACTGTTGAGTTTATCTGTGCCAAACAATACATCTCTCTTCACCTTGTACTGATTGATCTCCTCCTGCAGGATCTCATCTGCATCAGAGTAAACCTCAACCTTCTTCTGCTTCTCCAGCTTCCGCCTCAGCCTGGATAGATCCTCCTAGGAGGCCGCGAGGAAAGGGAGCCGTTAGAGCTGGAACTAAACATCTTGACTAAAACCAAATGTTCAATTTGGGGCGATATCCCCAGCATACCTGCGCTCGTTTCAGGTTGCTGCTCTCCCTCTCTCGAGCGATGCGGTTTTCAGCCACTGACACCTGGATCTCCTTCAGCTTGGCCTGCGTGTGCTCCAGCTGCACCTTCAGGTCCTCTGCCAGCTGTGCAGCCTCCACCGCCTGCAGCGAGGAAGGAAGCAAGAACACGCAATATAAAACTAACAATAAAAAGTCAGAGTGGTAATGTGGTGGTACGAGAACCTGGACAAAGGGAAGTTACGAGCCTCGTGTTTGTGCTCAGTTTTATCTTATTTACTGCAGGTTTGGTAGTTTTTTTCCCACACTGTGGAAACGTTTAAATGTTTAAGTTTGCCACTTCAGCGTGTAACATTTTCTTGCTGAGGGTGGCATGTCATTGGGCTGTCACTGCTGGAGACCGCTTGGAGACTAACATTGCGAGAACGTCAGAAAAAAGGCTAAATTTCCTTTGAAGTCTCACTCAATTTTCAGTGTTTAATTTTTGACGATTACATCCAAGATTTTACGCACGGCTTGTTAAACGGTCCTACGTTGGTGGTTCAAATATGAACTCCAGAAATCTGCTAATTTTAACTAAAATAGTGACAGAAATTAAATATTATATTCATAATAGAAAAGAGTATTGAAATGTGACTTTAAGCTACTTGTGTTGTCATTTTTGGAGACTTCCTCGTGGATACTGTCGCCTTCATGCTTGCTCAAGATGAAAGTTCTGTGATGGAGTTAAATTCAAAGCAGTCTGCTCTTCAATAAATAGTGTTAACTTGTTATTTTTATACATGAATATTTCTGTTAAGTACCCAGCGACGACTTCTGTTGTGACTTGGTGCTTTATAAATAAACCGAACTGGATTGTCGTTTGCCAACTAGTCGCAGCCCAGTGAAATAACTTAAAAGAAAACGTGATTTTAAGTGATGAGACGCACTCAGTACCTTCATCCTTTTGCACTTAAAAACATTCACCATATTGCAGCAACGTTTACGATTACCAGAACTGCATCACACAAGAATCCTTCAGCTACTCACTAAGTCTTAACCTGCACCTTTCAGTAAAAAAAGGCTGGATTCCATTTGCTAGCATGTTAACTCTTTAACGTCACATCTGCAGCTCCAGAAACCTGGATATCAGAAACGTCAACAAACCAAACAGTTTCCAAGCGTGTTTTTGTTTGACATGTCATTTGGCAGAACTGCAACATGTTTATTGAAGAAGACTTTAAAGGCTCTTCTCACCTTCCTCTTGTTGAGCTCCAGCGCTTGTGTTCGAACAGCCAGCTCCTTTTCCAAAGCAGCCAGCGTGCTCTGGAGGACTCCCTCCTTCTCTTCCAGCTTTTGCACAACCAGCAGCTGAGCATCCACCTTACAAGAGGAACAATAATCAGCAGATGCCTTTTTGCTTAGATGCACGCAAAACCATTCATATGGTCTTTTTCTAAAAATGTTTCACCTCACCTGGGTTTTGAATGTAAGAACTTGGTCAGCCAGCTCCTCCTTCTCCTCCTTCAGCAGCTTGTAGATCTGGTTGGATTTGATTCTCTCACTCATCAGCTTGAAATTGGCGTCGTCCTTCTCCCGTAGCTGCTGCAGCAGCCGGCTGTTCTGCTCCTGCATGTCTTCAAAGGCCTGGCCCGTTACATCCATCTCACTCAGCAGGGCCTCCTCCTCCTCCAAAGAAAAATGCGTGTCAGTGATCGAAAAGCAATGAAAAGTCGGGATACTTTTCTGGAAGCACAGCCACTGACATCACAAGGTTATTATTTTTTTAAACATATGCATCTTATTGTTTTAACATCAAAGAAGTAATGATGTTACAACCCCAGCAAGATGATTTAGACAAAAACCTATGCACAAAAATAAAAAAAAATTAGTTGATGAACAGCTACAAAAGGCTTCACAATAAAAAAAAGGGAAGCTTAGTTATTTAGATGTTCATTGCAACAATAAATAAAATACCGGACATTCAAAAAAAGTATAAAGTCCGATGTATCCAGATTCAGCACACAGAGGACCTGGGAACAGGAAGCAGCAGACGATGTCGAAGGTTCATGACTTTGATCTTATTTTGGGGCAAGGACGTCTATGCTTTGAAGGTGATGAGCAAGATTTTAACTTGATACAAACTTAAAGAAGGGAGGAAAACACAAAACTTCTGTGCCTTTGAAGCTCTTGCCTCAAATAAAACTCATTACAGTATCTTAATTTGTATTTGTCTATGTGACACAAGTAGAGTCAAAATGTCATTTTCAGCTCAGTGTGGATAGATTAAGTCAAACTTAACAGGGCAAAGTTTTGACTCAACAGGTAGATTAGAAATCAAACCTGATGTCCAAAATTTGAAACTACAGGTGGTCCCCGACTTACGAGCGAGTTCCGTTCCTACGACTATCTCGTAACACGAAATCTCGTACGTCAGAACCCGAAACACGTGTTGCTCGTAAGTCCGGATTTTCAGTCGTAAGTCGGAAAATTTATGCTAGCGCTACTACGAACACTCGTTTTTCAACACAAACGTTCATACTAGTTCATAAACATGCTCAGAAACTTGTTTCCAAACGGTTAGCTAACACACTTTCATCTAAAAACACATAAAAGTGCTGTATTTTTTGTATGTTCTTTACAAATTTACTGCTCGTTCGCCAGCTCGTAAGTCCGGAACCTCGTAAGTAAGAGCGCTCGTAAGTCGGGGACTACCTGTATTACTCTTTTGTTATGACCAGAGACCTGAAAAGACAAATAGTTTTTCCCTTTTCTAATACACAAACAAAAATGTCTTCACTTTGGTTCAAGCAGACCATTTACGAATCAACAAGGTCATATAAAACGTCAAACTCTCAAAATGCTTGTTTATTACATAGCTTTGGCACTTTAAACTCTGGCAGCTAATGAACACCTTATTAGTTTATATCAGACGTAAAGTGAGGAATAAAAAGCTGAGCGATGCGTCATCGGTCCAGACCGGGTTCTAGCTTTAGCTAAACATGTTCTGCAAAATTTCCCAAGCATGAAGAGCGACAGAGAAATCACATCTGAACATCTGTTGTTGCAAACCAAACAAAGTATTAAAGGACCCACCTTCCTCAATGATTCACAGAAAAGAACAAGCTCTCTGACCGTTAACACTAAATTCAACACTGGATTAATAATTGTGTGACAAGAAGAGAAAACAAACGTTAAAGAATTACAACAACATTATTCTGGCAACATACTGTATGACGCCAGACATTTCACACTTATAGTATAGCTCATATTATTCTACGAGGAACATTTTATCAGCATTTAAAATACATTAGAGTCATTAAATCCTTGAAAGAATGCTGCACTGTTAACTGCTTCAAGTTCTTATTTGTATAACTTAATTTAATTGAGAGCTGAGTCGAAAGGCAAAGCTCTCAATTTACCGATCGATCTACGTTCCCACCCTCATCTATGGTCATGAGCTTTGGGTTGTGACCGAAAGAACGAGATCTCGGATACAAGCGGCTGAAATGAGTTTTCTCCGCAGGGTGTCTGGACTCTCCCTTAGAGATAGGGTGAGAAGCTCAGTCATCCGGGAGGGACTCGGAGTAGAGCCGCTGCTTCTCCACATCGAGAGGAGCCAGTTGAGGTGGCTCGGGCATCTGGTTAGGATGCCTCCTGGACGCCTCCCTGGTGAGGTGTTCCGGGCATGTCCCACCGGGAGGAGACCCAGAGGAAGACCCAGGACACGCTGGAGGGACTATGTTTCTCGGCTGGCCTGGGAACGCCTTGGGATTCCCCCAGAGGAGCTGCTCCAAGTGGCTGGGGAGAGGGAAGTCTGGGCCTCCCTACTTAGGCTGCTACCCCCGCGACCCGACCCCGGATAAGCGGACGAAAATGGATGGATGGAATTTAAATTGTCAGCAACTGGAGTACGGTACAAGTACAGTAGTCCCTCGTTTATCACAGGGGATCCGTATGAAGCCCCGCGATAAGTGAAAAATTGCAAAGTAGGAATAGTAGTACCGTATTTTCTGGCCCATAAGACGCACCTTTTGCCTAATTTGCATGCCCTGCGACTTATAGGGCGAAGCAACATATTTAGGGATTTTCCACCATATTTTTAGACCAATTTTTGGCTGAGATATGACCGTTTCCATTCATTCTGACAAAAAAAATGGAGCAGTACCACTTTCGGCCGCTAGGGTCAACCGACCGTTCCCAGCTCATGTGTCCGACAGCAGACTCATCTGGTCGGACTCACTCTGTCGCAGCACGGCCTCCTTTCTCTCTGGAGGTACTGTTAGCTCAGTGTTTTACTGTTAGCAAAATAGCTCAAGAACCACAGGACAGTTTCCGATGAAACCTACAGAAAGTAAGGTAATCACTGGATGGACATTTACAACATGTAGGAGATGTTTGAGCTAAAATTCAATTTATTTATATTTTATTTTCGCAGCGCGTGCGCACTTTTGGAAGACCGTCAAAGCGAAACAATTTAAATCCAGCTGATTTGAACATTACGTTAATTTTTAAAGGAAAAGTTAAGCTCAGAAACACTTTTGCTATAATGTCAAGCGAACATATACAGTATATTTTTTAAGGTGTATATCTTGCTAAATTTGACAGAAATGAAGCGTATCCGCTCACTGCGCGTGCACGCTTCGCAGCACCGACGTAGCAAAACTATTTTTTTTTAATTCAGCTGATTTGACTGATACGTGCATTTATTAAGGAAAAGTTAAGCTCAGACACATCTTTGCTATAATTTTCAGCAAACAAATAATTGTTTTTAAGTTTTAATCTTGTTAAAGTCCTTCCGTACATGCTCCTGTGGCCATTTCGCAGCCAATCCATTTTGGGCAAAACACAGGCCCACATTTCCGGGTTGTCACCGCTGACACGTAACATACGCGACGCGTCAGCGGTGACGCATAATAGATGCAACGTATACAGCGGTGCAACATGTTTATGGATTTTTCCACTTTATTGGACATAATTGGACTGATGCGACATATAGGGCGGAGCAACTTATTGGGTGGAAAGTACGGCAAGTCATAGTTTTATTTAGTATATAT